>CDEZ01022951.1:13794-32161 GCA_000826365.1 Acanthamoeba royreba | reverse complement strand
AAGAAGAAGTTGTAGGCCTCGATGGTCATGCTTCTGTCCCTTGTCTTTGCCTGCTGTGGTGTGTGTACGAGTTGAGTGTGTTGGTGCAGTGTGGCATCCCCACGAAGGAGAACAGTGCGAACCTCAGGAGGAAGGCCCTGCTGCTGGAGAGCCTCGGCCTTGGGTCGTTTGGCCATGAGACCCTCAAGCCTCTGGTGTTTGAAGAGCGGGTTCACGCGCGTTTCACCAGTCCCCTGCACTGTCTCGTCAGTTGATTCCTCGAGGACCTTGTTCTCTGGATCAGCACTGCCCTGCTGTTGCTCCCCCTCCGCTTCTCGTTCCTCTTCATGTTTAACTTGCTCTGCTTGGTCCTCCTCGACAACTTCGCTGGCATGTTCTCCTCCCGTTTGGGTTGAGTCGGTGGAGGCTGTGTTATTTTCGCTGGATCCGTTCGGTTGTTCGTCAACAGAGACCTCACTGCTCTCCTCTGCCTTGGCTTCTTCCTCGTCGTTCAGGGCTATCTCCTCCTTGGAGTCCTCCGTCTCCTCGGCAGGAAACGCCTCAGCAGGCGACGATTCGAAGTCGCTCATGACGACTCAAATATTGAAGATACCTAAACTAAACTAAACGAAACAAGAATGATGGTCACTTCCAAAAGCATGAGGCGAGACGGCCGCGGTGAATATGCGGTACCTGGGCGAGAGGCTTGCAGAGCGTGCACACAGCTGTGTGGAGGTGAGCTGGTAATAGACCTTGCGGTGCGAGCAAGCAAAAAGAACAGAGATCTCCCAAAAGGAGATATACGACTAGTTACCTTTTTGATGCTCGCCGCAGCTGACAAGGCCGCGAATGTCTGGCACAGCGTTCAATGTCAGCGTTCGATGTCGTCTCTGTCACGTTCGTTCGATCGCTCAGGCCCCTGATAGATGCCAGCATCACTCCAAAGTTAAGTTGATGACAATTCACAATGTTAGTGTCAGCAGAAGCCTCATCATCGTCATCGTCGTTGGCATCTTATCGGGCCTGCTTGGCGCATGTGTAAGTTAAGTCCTGTGAAAGGGCAGAAAGAAGAAGAGCGGTATGGAACTCGATAAAGAAGTGGCCTGGCGTACGCACCGAGCTAGCTCCGATGGCAACAATCCAGTTCATTGCTTGTTGGGCGCCAGACAAGGACGCTCAAGCTATACAACACAAAATGGAGGAGAGAGTGAGGAAAGTGAGGAAGCGGATAGCGGGTGCTTTCAAAGCACAACGTCCAACGAGTTGCAGGCGTCGCAGGTCATGCACAGCATGACGGTTCCGGAGAAAGGCTCCTGGCGGAGAGAGAATCCTGGGCCGGCACCACAGCGCTGCCTGTTGATGAATCCGTAACAGACCCACATGTAAGTGAGCTCCTTGTCCAGATTCCAAGAGTATTGAAGGCGTGGCGTACGAATGCTGAAAGAAAAGCTCGCCCAAGCGTTGGCGCACGTAGGAGAGGCCTACCTCGTCTTGCTGCATGTTGAATCATCCATGTTGGAGTGAGTACAACTGACCGCCTACAATCCGGCACAGTGAAGGACTGCAAACCTTGGTATCTAATCGCAGACCGCAAGGCTGATGAGAACAGAAAATGATCCTGTGGCTCTGCTTGAGCTGTCCTCTCCTGCACACGGGGCACCACACCGTATCCGGCGTCTCCTCATCATGTACGTGTCTGTCGATGGCATCTGCACGAGTCACACCATGCAGCGTCAAGAGATTCTACGCACTGACCCTGGTCTGGTGGCGAAAAGGGGTCTGCGTCTGGTGTTACCTTGCAGCTGCTCCTCTTCGTAGCGGCGCACCTCCTCGAAGTACTGATCCACCAGCACTTGCTCTGCATTATCATCGTCAACATGGAATCACTCCGTTAGTACTTCACGACCTTTTTTTTCTTTTGTTCTTTTTCTTTATTTTTATATCTGAAACTGTAGCACCAAATTATTTATTTCCAAACTATTTCTTATAAAAGTTATGTAAATTATTTACAAATTATTATTTTGTTATTTTTAAAATAATTATGTCTTGAAAATTCTAAAAAAGAATAAAAATGAAAAAACAAATGTCTTTAAAAAACAAAAAAAAACCGAAAACAAAAACAAAGAAAAAAGGTAGGGCACTACCTTCACGACGAATGTCATCAAGAAAGGCCTGTTCGAGAGCGATGACGGTCTCCAGGTACTCAGCCTCCTCCAGGTCCTCTGGTCGCAGCCCTTCTGCCATCGACGAAGATGAAGAAGAAGACGTGACCGAACGCCATTCGTGCGCGTAGAGACGACCCATTTCCGAACGAAGGGTGGCCGGGGTGAGTTGGCCCGACCGCATGCTGGTGAGTAGCGCGGATCGATGGGATTTGACCTGCCGCATGCAGGCCTCCAGGGCCCGCTGCTTGCGGGCCTCGCGGCTTTGGGACATCATCGTCATCTTCTTGGCACTATCCTGCGCGGAGGACCGGGATGAAGGGGAAGGCATGGACATGGTGGCAGCAGTAGGGAATGAAGAAAATGTAAAAGAAGATGAAGAAGATGGGGAAGGGCTGAATGGGGTGGCAGCAGCATTTTGTTGTCCGAATGCGGGGATGGCCGGGGAAGCAGAGAAGGGGCTGCCCACCCACGGGGAGGTACCGGTTGCAGAAAACATTTTAGGTACTTTGGCAAGGGCAGATTAGAAGGACAAAATTAGGGTAGGAAATGCACGATTTGTTCGGTGTGGACAAAAAGGCGGGAAACAAATTCTTAGAATGTTTTGATTTGAAAACTTGGAATTCAAAACATCAGATTGTTTCGAAACGACTAAAAATTCTGGAACTTGATTTGGGAAGAGAGTAAGATGGAGAACGAGGAAAAGAAGCCACAGGGAAGTAGGGAAGGTGAAGGTGAAGGTGGTGAGGATGGTGTTCAGAGGTCACCCTTGAAAGTGCTCTACATGCATGGAGGAGGGGCCAACCCGGCCACTTCCTACAAGGCGCAGTACCTCATGCAACGGTTTGACTGCGCGTGTCCGCACATGCAGAACACCTCTCTCTACGACCAATGCCGCCTTCTCCAGTGCACCACACTACGTAAGTGGTTCCTTTTCTTTTTTATTTCCCTTTTTTGTCTGAATTGAAATTGAAATTGAAATTGAAATTGAATAAATTTCTGATGGTCAGGCTCGACGCAGGAATCAAGTTACCCTCACTCACTTACGTTTGTGTGCAGGAGACTTCAAGCCTGACGTGTGTGTGGGTACCTCCCTGGGTGGTGCACTGTTGCTCGAACTGCTCCGATTGCGGCTCTGGCGTGGACCAGCAGTGCTCGTGCGTTGTTTTCGCTTTCCAATGCTTGCTCAGTGAATGTCTAAGACCAACCGCCTGGAGAACAGATGTGCCCTGCTGTATTGCTGAGTATTGATGATATATCACTTCCCTCGGATGTTCCCATCATCCTGGCTCATGGCACGGAAGGTACACACATGACTACCGGCAGGTGTTCTCTGATTTACATCTACATTCACCTTACAGACCGAGTAGTGAACATCGACGTGAGTCGGGAAATCATGAAGGCCAACCAACATCAGAACATCGAGCTGATCGAAGTGGATGGTGATGGACACAACATGGAGAGCGTCACGCAAACGGTGCCTCTTCGTATTGATCATTGCCGGAAAGTGGCGAGACTCACGCTCCCTTGCTCTCTCTAGGAAGCGCTCAAGCAGTGGGTAGAAACGGTCTTTGAGCGACGAAACAATATCGAAGGCTACAATCACGATGAGGTACAAGCGATTCAGTGGGTCTCCTCCTGTATCTGACTTAGCTAATGTATCGTGAGTAGCGAATCAACTTAGCGGGAATCGACGAAGTGCTGCGAAAAGCAGGCGCCAAGACCAAGCAAGACGGTAGAACCAAGAAGAAGTGCATCTTGCAGTGATCGTACGGTCTTTTCCTGTTTAGTTATATTACAATTGAGAAGTCTGCTCAATTCACCCAGTATCCCCAGACCGGCTCACTCTTGAGGCGCTGATAGCCCTGAGGGCTATTGACGTGGTGGAATTGTGCCACCTCGATGCACTGGAGCTGGAAGTAACGGGTGAAGTTGTCCCCGCAAGCCATGATGTCTGATGGAAACAATCAGTTGCTTTGTAACGTCAACTACTCCTTCGCGCTGTACGTACCCTGGACATCATACCGACACTCTGTTGAAACGGACAGCGAGATCGATATACATGACTCGGGCTTACCTGGAGTAGCACACCAACACCTCTTCAACGTCAAGGAGATGTCCTATCGGACTCATATGGAAGAGAAAGGTTTCGCACCTTGAACGTGACTAAAGATGAAGTGGCTTTCGGTCACAGGGATGAGCTTTCGCGACTGGGCCAGATGATTCTGAGCAATCGCCTTGGCCTGGGCATCTGCCGCCGGGCGCGGACCCCACTCACTCCTGTTCCACGCACTGTACTGAACTGCCGTCTCCACTACGATGAGCGACGACAGTGAGTGTGCCATCTTTATCACCTTCATCTTCATCTTCTTCATCGGGAGTATGAACAGACCTGACTTGGGAATGGCGTCATAGATCCGAGCGATCAGCCTGTCCTGGCTGCCATCCCACCTTATGAGGTTCGAGCCTGGCCCGCCCAGCAAGAGGAAGGCGCGGTAGTCCGGCGGGAAGACAATACCCCACTTGCGCTCAGCCGCGTGCACCTGTGCCTCCGACATGCGCGCCGCGGGGTCCAGCCACTCGTGCTCGCGGTTCTCCGGATGAGTCAGCGCCCATTGGACGAAGCTGGCCGAGCACCGAGTGAACTGGAGCGTGTTGTTGATGGGTTCGTTCTTCTCCTTCTCCGGACGCAGCCGACGCTGCTTCTTCATGTGAGGGTTGACTGAACACTGGGTCTCACGGCAAGTTCAACCTAGGTTGTGCACTCTCCCTTCTACTGCACCACGGACTGAAAATGTTAAGTGCAAAAAGAACGAAAACGAAGGTGAAAACGGAACCGATCGACATTCGTACGAAAAAAGGAAGAAAGCAATGGAGGAGGTAGAATTTCTCACCTGAGTTCTGTCTGGAGTCGCAACACTCGACATCTTTTCTTTCTCTTTTCTTTCTCTTTTTCCATTTCTCAAGCTTAGGAATTTCAAATAGTCAAAAAAATAAATAAATGTGGAAGCAGGTGGCGAACAACAAACAAGATGTGGAAAAAAAGACATGCACGTGGTGGACTTCCCTTCCTCCTGTACGAAAACCCTTTAGACAAATTTGAATTTAATTTTTTAATAATCCTAATTTTCAACATTTATTTTTCATTATTAGATCGATTTTATTATTTCGGTCATTTTACTGTAATTTTTTGATTATTTTTGAATTGTTTTATGAAAGGACAGATATTTTTAAACTGAAATTGAGATAACCAATGTAAGGGTGATGCATGCAGGAGGTGATGGTGCATGTGTTCTCCTTCTTGCGTGATCCCTTTGCTCTCTGCACTGTTGCGCTGGTATGTGATTCTCTCTCCCCCTCCAAGACCATAATAATGATGATGCTTGTTAACAGGTCATGATAACTGTGCTCAGGTGTGTCACGAATGGGCAGCAGTGAGCAGGGATGACTCTCTATGGCAGCCACTTGGCCACGCGTCTTGGGCTCAAGCCGGCCATGTGCGGTATGGTGCAATCCCTCACAGTACAAGACCTTGTTGTTCGTGAATGTTGAATGATTCCTCTGATTACGTGTTGATGCTCTTTGGGACAATGTGCACAACAGAGATGGATGGAAAGAAGCCTACATGAAGTGGTTGCGTGTGGCCGTTCATCAGTACAGGTGTGTGATGGCTTTTCATCACCAGTTCCATAACATTCTGTGACTAATAACAAAACATGGAATGTAAGGGCCAAGGAAGAACCGTGTGCCACGCCTGGTAGCCAGGGCCCTGGGCAACAGAAAAACCTCTTTGATTATTTGGTGAGGATTCCACTGATAGGTCCTATGTACGTCATGACTGCTAGATAAGCCTCGTTGCAAAAAGACATGGCTTAACACATGGTTCAGGAAAGCAGGCAAGACATCACTCATGCTGCGCTACGTGGAGGACATGTTCATTCCGACTGAACGAGCCACCGTGGGCATCGACTTCAAGATCATGATGACGAATGTGAATGGCTATCGAATCAAGGTATCTCTCATCAGCCTTGCGTGTCTCTTTTCGTGGCAGAGTAACTCTTTTCTGGTTCTGATCGATGGGATTGATCATCACACAGGTGCAAATATGGGACACTTCAGGCAACCCACGATTCCGGTCGATTGGTAGATCGTATTATCGTGGATCTCATGCTATTTTGGTGGTTTTTGACATGACCGACCGAGACTCATTCACGAGAAGCTGTACTGAATTCAAGAAGGAGCTAAAGAAGTACGCAGTGCACTTCTCATCCACTTTCCAATTGCAGTTGGAAGTGCGTTTCATTGATCTTCTTGGCCTCATCCAACAGTTATGGGGCCGATGAAATGAAAGTGATGCTGGTGGGGACCAAGATGGACGACATCGACAACTATGCTGTCACCGTCGAGGAAGTTAGCGAGCAAGCACGCGAGTGGGGCGTTCCCTTTTTCTTGTGCTCAGCCAAGACAGGAGATGGTGTGAAACAGGCATTCGACCACATTATCAACTGGACCCTTGCCAATTGGCGCCTTGTGCCCGACATGGCCACACCACCATGCGTGCCGGATGATTCGTTCATCGAGTTACTCCTCTCTTCACGTTTTCCACCTCCATCCAAGGCAGCAGATACCGGTACTCCTCGTTCTTGTTCCGATTTTCTTGTTCACTTGTTGCTCCGATTTATCTGCGGCACTCAACCCGTTCGTCTGCTGTAAACATTCGATATCACTTGTGGGCTGCCCTTCATCAGGACAGTGTTGTGGCTCTCTTACTCCTCACACCAGGGCCAAGAAGGCACTGTGCGTGTGGCACTCGCACCGACCATTTGATGAAAAGGATGAAACGACAATCAAGATAGATAGCAGATACCCACCAAGACATCTCACTTGCCCAACATTCTCTGTGAAGACCGAATCTTAGGGCTTCGTCCTTCGGAGCGTGACTCGTCGTTCTCGCTGGCAGTCGTATCTTCTGTGGAGTAGTAGTCCTTGTCAGCTACCGCCGTGATGACTTCCTTGAAGGCATGTTCCAGAGCCTGACCATTGCTGTGAGTATCATCAACGACGAGGGCACCCACAAGAAATGACGGTACCTTGGGCTTCTTCTGTCCGTGCATCAGACCGGTAAGGGCCTCCGTCACGTCGGGAGCCACCTCTACCGCGAAGGCGCACAGCAGCGAGACAGCCTTACCTCGATTGGAGCGGAGGGACTTTCGGTGAGGTCGCAGGATCTCAGGGATTCCTTCCAGATCCGCTGAATAGGAGTGAAAAAGAGTACAGTGAGCGGAACACTTCACACAAGGAGTCTGGTGACTGACATACCTGCCTGTAGGCCCTTTGCATCAAGTTCGCCATCGGGAAGGCCGAGCTCGAGATCGGAATTGTTCAGTGTCAAGTCTTCTGGCCGTACGATGGTATCCCTGCATTCATCAAACTTAGTAATTAACCTAAATGTACAAGAGAGAATGAATGTCGTCGTGTACCTCTCCTCCTGTGTTTCACTGTCATCTGTGAGCGATGGATCCTCGCCAGACTTCTCTGAATCCGCATCAGAGTCTATGCGCTGATGTTCATTGATTGTGAGTTCAGCAGGACTTCCGTAACGTGAAGAAAGGCCTGACGTACCGCGATATCGCGCAGATAATGATGGAGGTGTTCAAGGTTCTGGGCGGCGAATGCATTGATATCCTGTTGGAGAGGGATCCCGTAAGAATAAACCATGGAGATAGTCATTCAGCTGCAGTTACCTGCATGTAGCCTTCGCGGAAGGAATTGCCCGTCAAGGCGGCTTGAATCACCTACAAAACGGAATAGAAGTTAGTTGAAAGGAATGAAATTGCAGAATGAAATGAGGGACTACTCACCTTCGAGATGAGCACAAGAACGCGAAGAGTAGCGGGGTCCGGCGGACTGTCCAGAAGGCCGTATTCGTAGGCGTCAACCAGCGCTGGACAGAACAGACGCAGAAAGAGGAAGTTGCCAGCGGCAGTTCTGTACATCCTGTTGATATCATTGATTTAGATAGACATGCACAAAAGGCAGTGGAGCGCAGAGGAATGGTACTGTTTGGCCTTACGGGGAAACGCCCTTCTGATCTCTTTCTTCAGGATCTGGAAAAACTTGCGTAGTTCTCTGTGTGAAGGCACAAAGAAGGAAGAATCATGATTCATCAGCACTTGGAATGTGTCATACTAAACGAAAGTGGTGGGTTCGTCATACATGGGAAAAGTGGACACGGTGGAGAAGAGCTTGAGAAGAATCTTCTGCACAACAAGCTCCAGTTGAAGTGTATTGAGAAGATGATTGTCGTCGTTCGTCAATCGCCGAGGGTCGATCTGATGATGAAAGAGAAGTACACAGCTTCTTCAGGTCTCATGGATTTCACACACGTGTGGCGCAACAGGTCGTACCTCCAGGCTGCGCAGCATGATGTCTCCAGAGTCGAAGTATTCTCTAGGCTTTGACGCCTGATCTACAGCGTTAGCTCCTACTGATGGTGACATACACACGAACGGAGGTCGAGAACCTTGGTGTCGGCAGCGAGACGCTTGATCTCGTTCACGAGAGGAGCAAAGTTTAACCATAGATAGGGCATGGCCTCGATCTTTGACCACACCTTGAACATGGTGGTAAGCGCTGTGTCCTCTCTGAACAGAGTCTTGCTTGATGCTTCGCAGAGTGAACTCGGGTGAGACATGCACGACTCAAGCGCTGCGCTGCAAGTGAGAAGATCCTACCTTTGTGAAGCTCGCGAGAGAGCTGTGCCTGAAGGATGGAGAGCGGCTGACCGTAGTAAATGTACGTCAGCATCACCAGACGACTCAAGCGTACAGAGTCAACCTCAACGTGAGACTTTTTCGCTCCGACGATCAGGGCTTGGGCGAAGCTCGGGGTTAAAACCAACTATGAGGGATGGAAACAAAGTTTAGATACGACTGACGGGTTGAGCAGGGAACAAGCGTACGGTGGTGAACTTGGCCAAAGCATTGACATCTTGAGCGATACGTGGAAGAGAGGTGTCCGAGGCCACAAAGAGTAAGGGCTCGATGGTGGAAACCATGATCAGTTGGAAGTAGTCAGGTTCGACGAGTGTCTCCTCCTAAACACGAATGAAGATCAGATATCGGAGCTAGACCATCTCCTCTTCACTTATGAAAAGAAGGCAAGGTACCTTGCGTCGCCGATACATGAGCCACAGGCCAAAGGCGGTTAAGGCAAGGCAGCCAAGCACAACCAAGGCTGGTACGGTCACTGCCACAGTCACGACAGCAATGATCCAATCATTGTTCGAGTTCGAATCTGTAACCAGAGGGAGAACAGAGTCATTATGTGCAATGCAAGCTTGTATCAGCGATGCCGTACTGGCATAGTCGACTGCCCAATAGTTGAGTGTCCAGCCATTGCCGGTGGTCAGCTGATCCGTCACAAAGTTGATGAGCATAACCGGACCTAAGCGATCCATCCGTAACTCCCTTAGCCGCCGCGCGTGTCACGGTGAATGCACAAGCGTACCGGTAGTGGAGTAGCCAGTAATGTTGGACGTTGAGCCCGTGAAGGTGGCTACGGTGGGCGAGTTGGTAGTGGCTCCATCATAAATGGTGACCGTGTCGAAACGGTACTCCAGGTCAAAGCTGGAGAAGTTGAACTCAATACTGCATTCCATCACGATTATGAATCAGTATGACTTCCGTCAGATGAATGTACGAAGGCCAGAAGCGCACCTCTGGATGTGCGAGTCTGCTGAGAGATCAACGAGCCAGAAGCACGAGCGACCATTCTGTACCAATGTATCAGAGAAGTTCGTTTTGCAATGGTGATAGTCGACTCTCTTACCTGATACTGGCCGGTCCCACTGCCATCCTCTATAGTACCCTCTCTAGGACCCAGCGCGTCGCCCTGAGCAAGGCAAGACCCTGCCACGCGCGCGAGAGACTGAGTGTCATGTCATTGAGTATTGCATTGCACAAACGAACCCGAGTGATAGACAGCAGACCAGCCCTGAGCAGTCCTGGAGCTATCCGTGTGGAAGAGCACGATGAGTTCGTCGCCATAATGATGCACAGGGTCTGTGAATAGGGAGGACAGGGAGCATCAGCACTCATCTATCGAGCGACATGGAAGCGAAGTCAAGTGTAACTACCGGGAATGGAAGATCCGGCATAGCGGGCCAACTCAATGATCTTGGTACCGTTGACGCTCGAATAGACGGCAACGTAGTCGCCCTCCGCCACATCAAACTCGGAGAAGTAGAGACTGACCTGCCCCACCTTGACCTCTGGATTGATCCACCATTCGCAGTCTAAGTCATTGGCGTAACTGATTTGGAAGGGAATGTTGGGGTGAGTTGATGAGCGTGCAACGAAGGTACACGGCAATGCATGTAAGGTACTTGATGTCCGAGGATCCATCAGTGAAGTACTTGGCGCTGTCCGTGTACACCGCTTTACCATTGCACGAGTCTGAAGTGAACGTGGTCGTCAGTACTTTGTAGAGCTATCCATCGCTTACGATGATTTATCACTTACTCTGGTCCAGCACGGCGAACGTCGCTTCGAATCCCTCGTACACGATAGACTTGTCACTGGAGAAGAGGACGTAGAGGTATGGCGTAGTGCTCAAGATAGTCTCGTTCATGGATCCCGTGTAGAGGGCCACCAGCGGCGCTGTGTGAGAATGAGCAAGCCGAACATAGGAGCTCTTTGAACAAGAATGACATTCATGAGCACATGCCAGAAGCGTACCGGACGCATCAGGGCCATCACGAATGTACACAAAGTCGTAGTTGTCCTCAACAACACCCGAGACGGACAGAGACACGATCTTGCCAGAGAAGCCTGCATGCAGAGTGACGGATGAGACATAGGTTATACGAGAACGAATTGTCTTTGGGCGAACCTCCGATGAGGAAAGCGCAGTATGATCGCTCGATGTAGTCTGCGTAGTCTCCGCTGCCATCTGCAAAGGACCCTGTCGTCTGCTGGAACCGCTGGACACCGGTGAGGCATCCTCCGCCTTGGAAGTAGGCGCCGAAGTTCTTGACGCCCGATGACGACGACTGGAATCGGATGATGAGTGGCTGTCCGGCATTCGATACGATGGGTTGGGTTGGCATAACGGACGTGGGTCCACTCGCGCTGCACGTGATGTATCCATCCATCGTCAGACACAACATGTCAGTACTGCAGGCGCGGACGATGAGTGTGACAGCGGTACACATAGACTGTGGACGTCGACTCGTTCGCCACCGCCAGGACGGTGAGCGAGTCGCCCTGCCCAAGGAGCAGCACGTCGAGGTAGAGCAACACCTGTCGCCGGGACTCCAACACGCTGCTTTCTGGTGGGTCGCTGAACTCTGTGGAGAATTGATTCCACATTCATGCCATCAACAACCACAATCAGCATCCATTCTTCGTCGTAATCAACATCATTCTCTTCTTCATCATCATCACCCTTTCCTTCCATTCCATACTGTTCATCTTCTGCTAGTCATCAGGATGAGCGTAGGAGCAGTTAGGATTGTACCGCTGGGCTTGGGATAGATGATCCAGGTACAATTGAGCGCCACGGCGCCGTCGATGGCCGAATGCGCCTGGCGCGGGTACTGCGGGAGGTCGTTGAAGGTCGCGCTGGCCGTCTCGACTGCGCCATCGAGCGCAATGTAGCCCGCACGTTCCTCGATCACGACCTCTCCCACGCACGTCGCTGTGGCGCCATTTCCTGTCACGTTTTTCGAATTTATGTCCGAACAGAATTATGAATTCATTTCGTCAGACATTAAATTCATTAATTTATTGATTTTCTTTTTTCATTTTATTAGGTCTACTTCTTTGGGTATTACTTTATTTTTTCTTTGAGTAATATAATAAAAACAAAATAGGTTAGGGTCTTTTTTAGTTCCGGAGTGAAGAAGTACCGGCGAAGAGGTGAAGAACGAAGAGAAGGAGGAAAGAAGAAGAAGAAGACAGAAGAGAAGACGTCCAACAGTGGACAAGAAGGAAGTGAAGAGCAGACGACGGGACGCCGGCGAGGCGTGTCATGATCGGGGTGCGAGGGTTGCTGTAGGGTGATAAGTGATAACGGATTCTCTTCCCTTTTTGGTCGACATATGACAAGCATGAGGTAGGCTCGGGAGGCCCTGGCCAATCCCGAGGCGTGTACCTCCGGAGCATCCGCCATTGGTCGGTACAGGGTGACGCAACAACAATAGAGACTCTTTCCAGTAACTTAGTGTTGCTCACACACAGTAACTACATTGTTGAATTGATCATCACTAAGTGAATCCACTAGTGTAGAGTTCACAAAGAGAGGTGGTTCATTACTTTGAAATGCACTACCAACACACATGCTACATACTACACACTGCAGTTTGGCCACACATGTTGACCATTCACATCAGTCTGTCCTCTATTGAGGGAGTTGCTGCAGGGTTGACTGCTGGGCCCAGCCTGGGCTTATTCGCTGCCCAATTAGAAAAGCGAGGATATTGGGAAAGTGATTCGAATTGACGAAACGCAGATTCTTTGAATTTTTCAAAACAAAATAAATTTCATCTTCTCCTTTTGTCCGTCAGGGATCGCATACGTTGCCGTGTATGGGAGAAACCAAAAGAACGAACACGAAAACGAAGAAAGAAGAGCTCCCAGGGGAGGGATGGCGCTGCTGTTCTGCTGGCCCCGATCCACCAGGCTGGCGGCCGTTCTCCTTACGCTGGTCGGCCTCGTTTTTCTGTCGGTCGAACTAAACATCACTGCCACCACCTCCACTTCGTCGTCCTCCCCTCAGCAGCAGCGGGAGGTGAAGGAGCTGGTGAACCTCCTGCAGACGGAACGCAAACGTATGAACGAGTTGAAGACCGCGCTCATGCGGGAGAATGAGCAGAGGAAGAAGGAGATGGCCGAACTGCGTCGACTCATCGAGGACAAGGAGGTCAAGGCCAAGGATCATGGTGATGATGATGGTGATGGTGTTGGTATTGGCTTTGATCACGTGTTTCTCGATGGAGAGCTGCAAGTGGTGTGGAACGAACTGAAAATGACAAAGAGGCGGCTAGGTGGGCTCACCCGGCAGCTGGAGGATCTACTCGAGGAGGAAAAGGGCGAAAGAGACGAGGTTCGGAGGAACGAAAAGAACGAAAGCGAAGAGGAGGACATGGCAGCGTCCGACTACCCAGATGAAGGCGTGGTGGAGCCGGCAGAAGAGTTGCTGGGACGCAGGGTGGAGCCCTTGCTCACTCCCCGGGAGGACTTCCACCCGTTGGCTAACTGGCTCCTCCTGCGCAACTCCTCGACGCTCCACAAGATGAGCGCCGACTATCTGGCCAGCGTCTCCTCGCCACCCACCAGTGCCCGATCATGGCGACTGGTAGTGGTCCTTACGTTCATGAACAGCAGTAACAACGTGAGATGGAAACAAGCCGCCATGTCCATCGCCTATTGGCACCGGTATCTAGGCTGCACGCAGTAAATTTATGTTGATCAAACTCATATATCTGACTTGTTACGTGTGAGACAGGTTCTTGCGAGCGCAAAACATCCGTAACTACACCATCGTTCTCTCCGAGCAAGTTTCCAATGGAAAGCTCTTCAACCGGGGTACTACTCTCAAGCTTAGCACAGCGGGATGAGTTAAACGTTTAACTCACAGTGCTTGGTAACTAACTCGACGTGATCTGGTCCGACAGGTTTCACCTTCAATGCAGCGTTCAAAGAATTCAAGGATCTGATGGACTATGTCGTGCTAATTGACGTGGATTCCATCCCTATCATCTTCCATAACGCGACGTACTCATTTCTTTACTCGCCTCTTGCTTTGCTTTCGCCTTTGCTGACGTTCACCCTCAGAACGAACAAGTGGTATCATCCCTCGATGCACTATCCTTCCACATTCGTGATGCATCTCGGAACTGCGGTTGAGAAGAATGGATGGACACTGTACTCTTTCCCTTGCTTCCTACTGCTGATGAACAAGTAGTAACGTTTGCTGATCGGCAAAACGCGTACAGACCATACCTTAACTATGCTGGCACTGGCCTCATGTTTCGAAAGAACGCCTATGAGAAGGTCCACGGCTTCTCCAACAACTTTTATGGATGGGGGTGCGATCCTACACTCTTCTCCTCTTAATGAAGCACGACTTGCTTATCCTCCATCATTATGGATAGAGCTGAAGACGACGACATGTGGTGGAGGATTTCGCTTCAGTGTATGTCTCTCTGCTCACGTTGTTGCTGAACGAAATTTACACAGCTTACCATGGATTGACTGCAGTTGGTGCACCTGCACGACCTCAAACGAACAACGGGATGTACCATTCGATACCGCATGCTACCCAAGGAGATTCCAAGTGTGCGCCGTTATTCCTCAACTTAAGGATTGTTCGTACCTCCTCCAACATATGAGTGGGTTAAGTTGGCTCGTTGTGCTGATGAAGATCGTGATTGCCAGAATCAGCGCCTTGTGGGCAGGAGTCAGCCGCAGGAAGATGGACTCGAAACACTCAAGTACAACGTCAAGCGCAAGGAGTACGTCAACATGTGGGGCGGCTTTCACTGGGTACTTACTTTTAGCTTTGGTCAACCTCTGGTCAGCTGGTGCTGAGACATTCCTTGGTGTTGGTGCAGCTTGTGAGTGATCCACAATCACCATTGTTGGATGGCCAGCGCGATCGTATTCCTCGCGAAGAGGTGCAAGATTGTAGGGACAGGAGGCTTGGCGGCAGGAGCAGGAACTTCAGGCATAGACCGAGAACGAACACAGTGGCCCACTTTTTGCAAGGTCTTCCGCAGCACCGCTATGCAGGGTGACTGACCGCGATGTATCTGTATCTTCCTAATTCATCTCCAATCTCCACTTTGTATATGACCATGGGCCAAGGTGAAGCGGGCACTGGTGGGATGACAAGCGCGGGCAGGGACCCCAGCACCGGTCCCTTGATCGGTCCACAGCATGGTGTCACGTCCTCTCCTTCTCGCTCTTGGCTTTCATCAGCAGCGCCCTCAGCCGGAGCTCACGTTCCAGCTTTTGCATCGGCGTTTCGGCCTCCTCAGGCTCTGCCTCTCCGTTCGTCTTCCGACTGTCTCCCAAGGGTTGATCTGATGAGGCATGCACGCCATCACCATCATCATGGTTCTTACTGGTGGCAGCGCTCTTCCTCGTTTGCTCCTCTGTCGGATTGCAGTTCTTCGCTTTCTCCTTCTTCAGCGCCTCCATGAGTGCGGCGAGTGCCGCCTTCCTGAGTTCCATTTCCATCATCTCCCGCTCGATGGTGGCCAGCCTCTCCTCCTCGTCCTCTTGACTCCGAGTCGAAGGAGCGTGCTCCTCATCTCGTTTCGCCCTTTCATCTTCTTCTGACCGTCCATTCTTTCCGCTGTTGTCAGTGACGCTCCCTGCGCGTCTTCGCCTTCGCTTTCTCGCTCGGTCTCGACTGTCAGCTTCAATGCGCCGCTTGGACGGTGATGTCCGTCTCTCGTCCTGATCTGAGTTGTCGTTTTGATCTTCACTTTCTGACGAGGATGACGAGGATGACGATTCATGTTTGCGTTGCTTCTTCGCTTTCTTCTTACTCTTATCCTTCTCTTTCCCCTCCTTCTTGCGTTTACGCTTCTCCTTTTCCTTCTTCTCTTTCTTCTTCTTTCGCTTCTCTTTCTTCTCCCTCTTCTTCTTGGCTCGCTCCGCACGTTTGAGCTGACGTCGTCGCTGCCGCTCGCAGAACTGCTTGTACTGCTCCATCTTCTGCTGCAGCTCCGGGTGCTTATCCAGATCGATCCGCTCTGTCCCGATCTTCTCCCGCAGCGCCGCCAGGAAGCTCTCCTCCTGCAGCTTGGAGTAATACGCATTCACCACACTCGACATTGTCTGTTCAGGCTGCAATCCTTGTCCTCCACCACCACTTCTTGTCTCTCACCAGATGCACACCACCTCAGCAGTGCTGATGCTGGCAATTGAGTTGGTGTTTGATACTGATGACTCTGATGACGATGCTGATGATGAAGCGGTTGATGCTGATGATGATGATACTGATGACTCTGATGATGATGACACTTACAATGCTGATGATGCTGATGATGCTGATGATGACGTGCACCACAAAAGAGACCTGAACCGCATGCTCCCTTCTGGTGGTCAGGAAGGAAGAAAGGAGGAACTTCCTCTCCTCACTTTGTTTCAAACCTTGACTCCTCCAGGAACCCTGCTGCGCCAACCTGGTCACTACACAAAGTTCCTTAGTACAAAGAAAAATTCAGAAAAATATTATTCTCCAGAAAGAAATAATAAACTGCTAATAAAATTAAAACACTTGAAATTTCCACGGTAAAGGAATAGATTATTGTAGTTACCTAATAAATGAAAAACTTGGAGAGAAGAAGCACATCAAATAAATAAAAGGGCGAAACGTACAAGCAGGTAGCTCTTGAGCACGGAGACAGAAATGCACATTTAACCGAGAAAATTTCAAATATTTACACTCTAGAATCGTTTCCGAAATGATTTCAACTATTTTGAAAATTTAAGGAGAGAAAAGCAAAAAGAAATTGCGGAAAAGAAGCGAAAGTTAAGTCAGAGAAGCAAACAAGCAGAAACACAACACGAAGCATCTTCTTCTCTTCCTCGCGCGTCATCGTCCCCATTCCGTTCCATTCTCTTCGATCTTCCGGTTACACTCGCTCTTTCCCCTCTTCCGTCCTCGCTTTGTGCACTGTTGGATCGTGACTGCGCGCTGTGATGAAGTGGTGGTTCCTTTTTGGTCTTGACAATTGAGAAGTGGTGGAGCGTGTTGTCTTCTGCATGTGAAATATTGGGATGCTTGAACGTTCTTCTGATCTTTTCATCATCTTGGTCGACCGGTACAGCTCATGATTGAAGCTCGGAGCGCACGGATTCGATGAAAGGATTGAAGTCATCCAACAGAGACTGGTAGTAGTACGTCTCATCAATGATGTCGTCGAACTCGCTGGACGTAGCAGTGTCCGTTGTTGTGGCGAATCGCGTTTGGATCTGCTCAGCCAGTTCCTGGGTCTGAGCAACGAACTGCCGCAGAAGCTGCATTTCCGAGAGCTGGAGAAGAAGAGGAAAGAAGTGAACGCGCTGGGATAAGGTCGAGAAACGTGAAAACAATAGAGAATGGGATTAATGTACCAGAAGGCTCCTGTCAAGGCCAACAGAATCATAGCCTCGGTAGGAGGCTTCCTCGCAAGAGCAGTTCGAGACGCTTCCGGCCACCTGGCAGCCACAGCCATCGAGATATCCTCCACAGCCGTCGCAGCCCGCATCTGTACCGAGGTACGTGTGAACAACACATGACGCGAGAGAACAGTCATGGGGCTATGTACCATAATGCAGGGTAATGGTGTAATTGGTTCTAGGCGCAGAGGGCACAGCGAGGAAGTAGTACTCAACGAGCTGGCACGGGTCATCAGCGCGCTTCTTTACGGTTGTGGTGGTATAGTCAAGCACGAGGGTAGAGGTACACTCGAACATGTCTGACACGATTGAAATGGGTTGTTAGCCGAATCATTGCGGTGAGCCAAGGCATCGTGTCAGTTGACGATTACCATAATCTTCTAGCGTGGGCTGACTGCCTTGTCGTACGTAGACACACAGGGGCGAAGAAGTGTCCTCCAGAGTTACCGTAAGATTGAAGGCACTTACGCCAGCAGGGATCTACGTGCGTGTGTGATAAATGTTCAGTTCACTGATAAGAAGACTTTGCAAGCGAGGATGTTTACCAAGGCCTTGTACGGCTGCGGCCGGCTCACGTAGACCATATCATTCCGCGGCTGCTCGTTCTGCAGCACAACGATCGCAGGTGCTCCAGATGGCGCAGCAGAGGGAGAGCTTGATGGCAAGGCAAGGCTGGAAGGCGTGGCTGAGGGCGTGGCCAGGTGAGATGGGCTCGTGGAGGGCGAGGGCGAATTGGGTGGTGTATTCGAGGGTGTGGGCAGGTTGGACGGCGTCGTGGAGGGCGTGCCTGAGATGGTGGGTGAGACAGAAGGAGTTGGCAGGTTCGACGGTGTGGTGGAAGGCGTGCCTGAGTTGGATGGCGTCGTGGAGGGCGTGGGCAGGTTGGACGGCGTCGTGGAGGGCGTGCCTGAGATTGTTGGTGTGATAGAGGGTGTGGGTAGGTTGGATGATGTCTGCGAGGGTGTTGGCAGATTGGATGGCGTTGTGGAGGGCGTACCTGAAAGTGTTGGTGTGACAGAGGGCGTTGGCAGGTTGGACGGCGTCGTGGAA
>CDEZ01022951.1:0-13744 GCA_000826365.1 Acanthamoeba royreba | reverse complement strand
CAGATTGGACGGTGTCTGTGAAGGCGTAGGCAGATTGGATGGCGTCGTCGAGGGCGTACCTGAAAGTGTTGGTGTGACAGAGGGCGTTGGCAGGTTGGACGGCGTCGTGGAAGGCGTGCCTGAGATTGTGGGTGAAGTGGAGGGTGTGGGCAGATTGGACGGTGTCTGTGAAGGCGTAGGCAGATTGGATGGCGTCGTCGAGGGCGTACCTGAGAGTGTTGGTGTGACAGAGGCCGTGGGCAGATTGGATGGCGTGCCGGAGCTTGTGGACGAAGCAGAGGGTGTGGGCAGATTGGACGGTGTCTGTGAAGGCGTAGGCAGGTTGGATGCCGTCGTAGAGGGCGTACCTGAGATTGTTGGCGTTGCAGAGGGAGTGCCCAAGTTGGACGGCGTCGCGGTGGGCGTACCCGAAATTGTGGGGGTCGCAGAGGGTGAAGGCGGGTTGGATGGCGTTGGAGAGGATGAGGGCGAGATGGTTGGCGTTACCGATATTGTTGGCGATGGCGAAGGAGACGGGTTGGTCGGCCGGACTCCGCAAGTAACCTTAGAAGACTTAGAACCGTTCAGGTAATAAGTGACGTTACCCGATGTGGTGCCTGATGCATGATGAAGGGAGGATTTAAGTGTGTCATTCGCTAAACAATAGCAGGAGCGGGGAAGCTAACCAATCACTAGATCTTGGGTACGATTGAACATGTTGATAGTCTGAAGATTCCTGCCCACCTGAGAGCTCGCAGTGGCGTCCACTACGAAACCATTGGTGCTAGTGTAAAGGCTAGACACCACGTATACGTTCTGTTCATTGATCAGAGAGTACTTAGCACGCCAGCTATGTATGCGTCAGGGGAGGTACGTACGGTGGTGAAATTACATCGACCGTACAGAACGAACACCATACCGGAACGGAGGGCGTTGGTGGACGAACGGGCTACATCGGAAGCACCCATAATATCGGGTAGGCCGTCACCGTTGATATCTCCGGTCATCAGGGCTGCGCCCATCACGTCGGAATTTCGGGTACCGTAGATGATCACACCCTGCCCATCCAGTCAGCGTTACGATGCTGCTTGGCACGACTAAGGTTGGCGTACCTGATCGGGACGTCCGATAAGGTCACCAGTATTATTGACGAAATTGACTTGTCCACCGAAGAAGACAGCAACGGAGCCCACTGAAGTCTGATTTCCATAAAGACCCGAGGAGTAAGGAGCCGAGACAAGAAGATCGCCAGCCTGGTCACCGTTCACATCCGCGGTAGCGATGGCATAACCTGCGATAAAGGTTCAGCGATGCATGGAACTACACAAAAGAAAGTGATGAGGAGGTACCGAAGTCTTCCAGTGCTCCTTGACCTTCGATGATGAAACCGTATCCACGATCAAGCGTACTATCGGATTTGATCGACGACGGATATTGTGCGCCGCACCGACCGAAAATAACAAAAGCAGCACCAACTCGCCCAATGGACCTAACAGAAACAGAATATTACCTTAGCTCAAAAAACTGAGTGTTTGCACTCCCTAAACGAACCTTGAGGCTGACACATAACCTGTAGCTCCGACCAAGAGATCGGGACATCCATCATACGAGATATCGCCCACCGCGAGAGAACTACCAAGCTGATCAGCCGTCGTACCTGATGATTGGCCATGTTCACCCTTTCAGTCACATCTAAACTCCGTAGAGGATCAGTTCACGCGAGACGTACCAACGAGTTGGAATCCTTGGGTTCCGTCGAGGTCAGTGAAGTCGTAAACGTTTTTGGGAAACGACGCTCGACCAAACAAGCAGGACACTCGACCAATACCACTGCTTGGAGCACCAATACATACATCCGCATATCCGTCTCCGTTCACGTCGCCAGTGGTCGCAGAACTGAAGGAAGATTGGGGCGATAATCAGCCTATCATGAATACAGCATAGCCCAAGCAGAGTCATCGACAGTGCACGTACCGACCCCAGTTAGGATAGTTCACAGGGCTACCACTGACAACTGTCTGACCGCGCATAATGATACCGTTGGCACCATTAAGGGAAGCAAACGATTGCGCGATATTGTTCCTGTTACTGTTACCGAAGAACACGCCGCATACGCCGGTATAGTTTACGCTGCCTCCAATGGTTGGATAACAAAGCACGGCATCGGATAGGCCGTCTCCGTTAACGTCACCAGCAGCCACGGCCAAGCCGAGGTAGTCATTCGACTATTTAGACCAAAGACGGCAGTTAAGTACAGCATACGTTGATAAATCGGTTATCCCAAAACTGAGTGGGGGGGCACGTACTGACTGACCAACAATCGAAAAACCAGTGCCTTCAATGGCCTGCTTATTGAGGTCAATGCTCGTGTAGGGGGTAGCCTTTCCGAAGATAAAATAGACTCGACCAGCATCGATGGCGTTGGTTACGACTGAGATCCCAGAGATGAGATGCGAGCATGAAGAGAGGGAATGAGGAGAGGCTAGGGAGTGTACCGTTATCGTAACCATAAGCACCGACCAGCAAGTCCTCAAAGCCATCTCCGTTGAAATCGCCTCGAGCCATCGCATAACCGGTTTGATCCGTAGCAGTCCTCCCTAGAAGGAGCCCATAACACATGTGAGAGATGTGTAACCTTCCATATCTCGAAAAGTTTGGTGTCCTAGATAGAGGGAGATGAGAGAACTAAAAGGAGTGAAGAGGAGGATGTAGAAGAGGAGAAGCTGTGTGGTGGAACAATCACCCTGGCTAATCACGAAGCCATTGGTCCCGGAGGCGATAGTGCTGACGGGGATGGATTGAGGCACGCCCTCTCCAAAGAACAGGGAGAGAGTGAGGGCAAGGAAGGCCAATCGGGTCCACCGCGAATGTCCTTCCATCATCTGTCCCTAAGAAGTTCTTCTTCTCGCCCTTACTGGAGAGAGATCTCGTCGTCGAGATAGGGCGATGAGGTAATCAATAAAGTAAGAAGGAGAAGCAGGGCTCTAGGGATGATGACGGATCAGGATCCTGATCCTTCTTCCCTTTTGAACTTTTGGGGGTTCTCCTCTGTGACGAGTTCCCTCCCCAAGCTCCCCTCGAACTAATAATATTCACACTGTTCCCTCTCTCTCCTAAAGAGACGAAACGAGGAGGCACGTATGTGAGTGAGGGAACTACACACACATAAAACCCCACCAGCCCACCAATAACTGGTCGCGCACAAGGGTATAGCACACTGCGGGCATACCGGGCGTGCCTGTCTGCTTTGTGACCGCTAGAAAAGGAAGGTCTTCCTAAACTCGACATCACACGTCAGCAAAGATATCTCCGCAGTTGCCGATGCCTATATGGTAGAGCTGCCCCTAAAAAGGGCTAATATTCAATAAATGGCTCCCATCTCTGCCCTCCATGTGGCATGAGATGGGAAGAACTTACATTGTACCTCCGTCCTTCAGCTTGCCAAACCGCTCTCGGTCTCGATCCCGGACAACATCACGATTCGACTTACTCCGGATGAGCGTGCCCGGCACGTTGCTCTCGCTGCCCGATCGGTGCGAAGACGAGCTAGGCTGCTTTTCCACTGGCGAAGGGGAGCGATTGATGGAGAAGGCTTTCTTGACCGTCAGGCTTGATGACGATTTTGTGAGGACGGCAAGCAAACGAGACGGCTTGGAAGGAGATGAGGAGAGAGCAGTAGACGAAGAGGATGAATCGGAACTTTCCACAGAGGGTGACGTTCGTCCAGATCCTGGACGCGGAGTCGATTTCGATGAAGAAGTAGAAGACGATGAGGTTGAGGTCGAAGAGGGAGGAGAAGGAGAGCGTATTCGTGCTGGCAGAGTAACTGATCGTCCCGCCAGCACAGATGCACGACGTCCAACTGGTGCTGTGCTGCTCGTAGAGGATGAGGTGGAATTGCTTGGCTGTGCAGGCCGATTAGCTGAAGCAGTACGTGTTGGAGTCGGTCGAATGGGTTCCGGCACCACCAGCTTCGATGCATGTCGCACCGATGGTGCAGTAGAGCTAACCGAGGAACTGCGCTGTCTGGAAACGGCAACGGGAGAGGATATAGCACGATTTCTTGCACTTGAAGCACCTTTCAAACCGCTCATAGAAGTCGGTGATGGTGTTCGTGCTCGCCTTTCCGCACTTAGCTTCGGTGGCGAGGGCGATCGAGCCCGCGCCGCGGCTTCATTTAAGGCAGATCGGGGAGGCGTAAGGAATACCCGACGTTCAGATGACCGTGATGCAGGCGACGACGAAGTAGATGTTGAAGTTGTTGAAATGGGTTGGGAAGTAGATTCCGGATGAGGAGTAGCAGCTCTCCTGGTCCTGACAGGGATCTCCGATGTCTCCAGCTGCGGCCGTGGCGAAGAAACCCTTGGGACGCCTTTGGCCGATATCTCGGCAATCGGACGAGGGGATGGTCGTCTAGTATTCCTGTCCGCCGTGGGAGGAAGCCCCTGTAAATTAGGCGGTTTACGTTGTCCAGTCGGCTTTACAATTGAGGTCGACGAAGTGCGAGAAGGCACAACTGCGGTCGAAGCAACTTCGTTGATGTCCTTCTTGTCCTCTTCTTTTTGTTCACTTCGTCTGGTAGATCGTAGGTAGCCGAAGGTCTTACCGAGTTCTCGGCGTCGTCCCCCTGCTGGCTTGATTACATCTTCCTTCGCTTTGGTCTTCTCCTTACCCTCACTAGCTATCGATTGCCCTGTGGGCTGGCTATCAAAAATGCCCCGGCGCTCGTCTTCCGAGAGCGTAGTTATTTCACTCTCTGAGCGTACCGCCTGAGATTGCTCCGGTCTCTCCGCTCCGGTACTAATGTTGTGCTCTTGTATGATTACATTGGGATCAAGTCCGCTCGTAGAATTGCGAGGCGAGAGAGGAGGCGACACCGTTCCCGGTAGTGCTCCCCTTGAATGCGCAGAAGGACCGCGACTTCGCGATGGCGGTGACCCTATGCCCAGCAAAGATAGAGCATGAGACAGGCGCGGACTTGATGGGCTCTTTTTCTGTACAGAAAAAAACAAATTAGGCACTCATATCTTGGCAAGGATTAGTTGAGGTAGTGAGTCTCTCCTACCTTCACACTTTTGTTAAGGCGAGCCTCCTCCGCTTCTTCCATGATGACGAAGTTCTTCACCGGTGATCCTTCTCGAATCTTATCTCTTTCTTTGTCTTTCTCCTTCTCTTTCTCCTTGTCCTTCTCCCGTTCTTTTGTAGCAGTCTTATCCCAGCTGAAGCTGAGCTTAATTTTAGGGAGCTGTAGGGTTCCCTTGCGAGAGAACTTGGCTGCCATGGCAGGATGAGGCTCTGATTCGGACTCCTTGAAACGCCCGCCTTCCTCACTCTTCTCCCCTTTACCCCCGATCTTCGCCTCTCCACTGCGGTTCTTGCTATTCTTCTTTGCCCCGCTCGGCGCTCGGTCCTCCAACGCTGAGGACTTCCACAACCGTACAGTCTCCTCACTACGTGCAGCATCCGCCAAGGCACGCTCCTTCAGCATTCGTATCCGCTCCATCATGTCCCCCTTATTCGCTTCCCTCTCCTGGCGTTGCTTTGCCTTAAGAGCATCCTCTTTTCGCTTCTCCGCCTCCTGCAACTTCCTTCTGAATCGGTTCCGTCGTCGAATATGAGCGCGCCAGTCTGCCAGAGACGACCGCACAAAGGAGGCCCACAGCTGCAACGACGACGTCGATGCGAGCTTGCGGCTCTCCCGCAGAGCCTCCTCGATGACATCGCCCAATTTGAATGTACCATAGTCGTGCAGCATACAGTAGTCCTCGTCCTCACTCGAGCTGATGCCTTCGACCTCGTTGCCGCCGTGACCATCCGTCACCCCGCGCTCCTCTCCCAACTCACAATCGTCTCTGCCATCGCTCCCCGTGGAATCATCACCGCTCTCCATGCAGCGTGGACTCCTCCTTCTCATCGCACTTACTACGCTTTCGCCACCATCCTCGTCCTCGTCGTCTTCGTCTTCGTCACCTCCAAGGTGAAAGTCAGCACGACGGCGATGGCGCCCGTTCGTCTCCACTTGCAAGTGTTGCCCGCACACGATGTTGGCATTCGTGGGCGCGGTCATGTGCATGAAGAGGTCATCTTCGGCGTCGTCGTCCTCGCCACTGCCGTCCTCCAACTTGCGCGACCCGCCAGCACGCTTCTTCTTCGACGTTCGCTTGTGATCCTTTTTGGAGTTCTTTGTTGTCTTGAAATCGAATTGAAACATCTGGTTTTGTTTTTTTTTGAATATTTATCAATAAAACGTGGAATCAAACTGCATCATGATCTTAATATATATTAATATAAATGTAAACAAGATAGATAACAAAATACAAAATGAATTGATTTATACGGATTTTTTCACCTCCATTTCAAATTGAAGAAAAACTGCAGTTGTAGAGTAAAAAGACTAACCCAGAGGAAAAAAAAATAGGTAGGGGGCACGTACGGTGTAAAAAGTTTAATCGATTCTTCCAATCACGTCCTACACGTTCCCTGTTGACGGAGCCTTCAGTACCTTCCACAAGGTCCTCCACAAGCTCTTTGGGAGGAAGAGGAGAGATGGCTACCGAGAAGGCAAGATGACGGTTGATGGGAAACGGATAAGAAAATATAAGAAAATCATTTTCTCTTTGTTCCTTTATCAACTACGAGGAATTTTCGCTTTGTGTCGACGTTGAGGAAGAAGCGTCAGAGCTGCTTGAATTCTCTGGAGAGGACGATGGCGGGATGTAATCGGCAGGTCGCCAAGGGTAGAGAAGGACGTTCTTCACTGTGGGCCAGTCCCAGGGGAACACGATATCCTTGACTTTCCTGGCCGAGTCGAGTTCCAGTGGTTTTGGCGGTTCCTTGGAGATGAGCGCGTCTACTTTCTAAGTGGGAGAACAGCAGACGTAATTGTCAGCATTGCGAATGGAAGCACAATCACGCTGCATCATTATCCGTACTCGTTCTCGTTGCAATTCCTTATCAATGTAGGTCTGTTCTTCCTCATGCTCAATATCCTCCTCACTGACAAAACGCTCCTTGTCCTCCAGCACGTGATGCTGAAACAGGTAGAATGCGTCCTGGCCAGCATTCTCATACCTGCATTCTCTCAATCATCAGAGCAAGCAGCAAAGCAACCACAATGTGTGGATGAGTACCAAAAGTCTACAAGCTCTTGAAACTCCTCATCCTTCTTGTAGTAGGCATAGAACGGACTTGCCAGTACAGCCAACACAAACACCTAGAACACAAGCACATTTTCTTTAGCACATTCACAACATGTTATGATGTCCAAACATGACTTCAAATAAATATTATTTATTTATTTATTAGTAAATAAATCTAAAGAAATTAGTGCATACCTGCTGCTTCCAGGAATAGTGGCTCCAAGGGCGCTTCCAGTACTTCTTTGTGCGAACGAGTAGCGGCTCCTTGGGCTCCTTTGGCGCTGGTACCTCGTCCCCAACCTCAGGGGAGGCCGCAGGCTCCACCGCACTGGCAGGAGCGGCAGCCGCAGATGCTGCAGTCGCCGTGACAGGAGAAATGGGATCCTCTTGAGGAGGAGCGGCATGATGATTTTTGTTCGGATTAGGCGATGTTGTGGAGGATGATGTGGTCGATTGAGATGAGGAATAGAGACGGTGGGGACGATTTAATACGCGCATGTGGAGGGGCACGGCAAGGGAAGGGGCACATCTTGGCACCAGGTGCCCAAAATTCGACGTTACGGCGCGTGTCGGTCGAGAAATCACACAAATCACCCCCGGCGCCCTCTTCATCTCTTCTGCTACAAAATCGGGTTTCCACTTTTTTGAAACGTTCGAAACGATTTCAAGATAGTTTCGGAATATATTTTATTTATCCAAAACGATTTCAAGATCATTTCGGAAATAATTGGCATCTTTCAAATCTTTGGGTGAAAAGTGCGAGAGACCAGAAAAAGATTTGCAATAATTCATCTTGTGGCCAATAAGAGATCTAAAATTCAAGAGAGGATGGGGGACTACGGACACATGGTGGAAGAGCAGGAGGACCATCAACAGCAGCATGGTCACGGGATGGAGGGCACAATGGTGCCTGCCAATCCATCTTCTTCTTCATCATCATCGCTGGCGATCCCGCGTGGGCCGGTGAGCGTGAGTGTGCAGAGGACAGTCAATCTTTACAATCTGGAAAAGTACACATTGGGCAAGAAGGAAGCCCAGCTCGAAAAGGACACATCGGTGGCGGCACGATTGGCCCGCATGAAGGACATGTACGAACGTGAGGGCATGCGACGCACGGTGGATGCCGTGCTACTCGTCCATCAGCACAACCATCCCCACGTCCTTCTCCTCCAGATCGGCAACACCTTCTACAAACTGTACGTCTTTTTTTAACAAAATAGTTATTTCTTATTTTTATTTATTTATTATTTATTTATTCATATGCTGCATTTGTTTTAGTATTTATTTCCTAATTTATTTAATAAAGATTTTACGATTTTTAATTACTCGCTTATAGAGAATATATTTTTTAGTATTTTTTGTTAATTCTCAAAACGAAACATGAAAACCAAAAAAAAAACAAATGTAGGCCTGGAGGCCGATTGAAGCCGGGCGAGAACGAGGTCGATGGACTCAAGCGGAAGCTGACCAAGAAGCTCGCACCCGCCTTTTCCAACTATCAGCTCGATTGGGAGGTAATGGAATCGCGATGATGACGATCAGTGCTTTGGTGCTGAACTTTTCTTAACGACGTGTCGTGCATGTCGAATGGATTGGATGGACCAGATCGGTGAGTTGCTGTGTCAATGGTGGAGGCCCAATTTTGAGACGCTGCAGGTTTGATTTAGGCCTCTAAACGATGATGCATTCTTTGACTCAGTTTCTGACCGGGTTCTCCACTTCCAGTATCCTTACATTCCTCCTCACATCACACGACCCAAAGAATGCAAGAAGATCTTTTTGGTTCAACTCCCGGAGCGATGTACTTGGCCTCCTCTTGGCTCCTCTACCCTAGTTTCGATGTTGGACTGACCAAACGTTGTGCAGGCGTGTTTGCGGTACCCAAGAACTTGAGACTGTTGGCGGTGCCTATCTTCGAACTCTACGACAATGCGTCGCAATACGGGCCCATCATTTCGTCCCTCCCACAGACCCTCGGCAGGTTCAACTTCAACTATCTCTAGCCTGCCACTTCCTTCTCAACGGTACAAAGTGTATGGACATTGCTCTACTCAAAATACAAAACGCGCTGCGAGTCATCTGGGCACGCGGATGCCCGCTGGCCTAAAACTCGACTGTAAGCACATTCTTTCCGATCGACTGCCCGCTCTCTTGATATTGCAGGGCCTGTACGAGCTCGCGCCAGGCGAAACGTCGGCGAGCCGTAGGCCGGATCACACCCGCGTCAAGCATCGCGGCCACGCTCTCGAGAATCCGACCCTGTTTCTCCATGTCAACATTGAATAGGCTTCGCGTGAACATACACTCCCACACTAATGTCGCTCGCTTGATCTGGATGTGATGGATACAACGCAGAGCACCCGCGAGGTGTCAGTGTTCTTCAGCGCTGTGGAGCGTACTAGAAGCGGCTGTTCGTACAAATAGCGGAGCCACGTTGATCGGCGCTGTGTGAGGTAGGATAAAACTGATCTTGCCTAGTGGATTGACCAGCTCGATGAACTGTTCCATCAGCGCATCCGGTTCGGAGGTGCAGAAGATGTAGTCGATGCCCTATCAGTGAGTATCGTGTGAGTCGCTGACCTTGCTTTCTGTACATGGCTAGCTGAGAAACCTTCAAGCCCAAGGCCTGCAGCTGTTCGGCGAGTGGTCGGCGGTGATCGAGGACTTCGTCAGCGCCCAAGGCTCGCGTGTGAGTGCTAGTTTCTCGCCGTGAGGCGGTAGCGATCACTCGGCCGAGCTTCAAGACCTGCAAGTACGTAAGCATGAAGTAACGGGGACTGCGGTTGCCCCGCGAAGAGAGGCATTGGTACCCTCTTGGCGATCTGCAAGGAAATGGAGCCCACACCACCAGCGGCACCCACGATGAGGATGGACTTATCTTTGTTCGCCAGGAGGCCCGTCTCGTCATCTCCGGAGTGTGACGGAATTCCCATCGCCTCCACCATCGTTTCCCATGCAGTAAGAGTCTGCACTCATTCGGAGATATAGCTTTAGAGTGTTGATCAAAGCAATCTCTCACCGCACGATAAGTACTGTTAGAGGTAATGAAGCCGCCTCTTCGTGGCTTAGTGAAGTGGGCTTGCGGGCAGCCAGTCGCTCATCGACCAAGGCATACTCGGCAAAACTTCCCTGGCGAGAGAGTACGCCTATGATCGATTCATCAGAATAAGAGCTCAATGCCCCACGGGACATCGATGAAGGGTGACAGAGATCGACACTAGATACCTGCGTAGAAGACCGGGTCGCCTTCCCGAAACCGAGATACCTCCGATCCGACCGCTTCGACCACACCAGATGCATCCCATCCGGCTACAAGCGGTTCATGCAGTTGGGCTGGCGTTCCGAATCCTTTGGTGATCACTTTCACGTCGATCTGAATGAGGATATCGAAAACATAAGCGGTTACTCTCCCGGCCGGCCAATGAGCCATTGATCGAAGGGGTACCGGGTTGGTCGCCACAGCCACGATACGAACGAGAAGATCTCGCGGGCCAGGCTGGGGCTTGGGCAGATGGATCACCTTGAGCACATCTTGGATAGGTCCGTATTCAGTGATGCCATAGGCTTTCATCATGTAGAAGGCACAAGCCACAGAGTCCTTTTTGCAAGAGAGGTGGGTAAGAGTTTGCGTGTCAGAGGGAGTGAACCATCGCCCTAGCAGCCTGGTGTTCAGAACCAGCTGCCTCCGGGGACCGTTTCGTGAGCGCTGATGGTAGATGTGTAAACTGAGGCCGATGGGAAGACGAATAAGGAGAGAAGGATTTGTGGTTGTTAGGGTACTGTATCTTCAGGTGGAAAAGGGTATTTTTTGATGTTGAGTTAGGAATAGGTCGTTCTCCTTAGGTATGCTGTATATAGGTTGTCATAGTGACAGGTCGTTTTAGTTAAATGGGAAAAGAGATCCGTACAATCGTCTGGAAAGGACCGCCAAGGACCGCGTGATCACCTCTAGGGCAGTCACACGCTAGGCGAGAGCCGTTGACGTGCCGCGGGAGAGAGGATCGAGTGAGGCAGCGGAGGCAAGAACTTCAAGTCGGCCTCATTAAGGGTAACCACGCGGCCAGTGTGGCATGCAGGCGGCGGAACGAAGAGGCCCCTGGGGAGTGCGTTATAGGGATTAAGCCCATAGAAGAAAGAGTTGGAATAGATGGTCTCCTGTAAAACGTAAGCATAGACAACACGAATAGTTAGAGTCATGTGTATCACGTTGCTGATGTTGGGGAGACACATATACCGCTTCTAAGTACATTCCGGACATCATTAGCTCATTGATGGGTACGCACTCGCCAGGTCGAATGTCAATCGTCGTGATTTCGTTGTAATAAGTGTTGCCAATACGAGCCGCATCTGTCAAAACACACTCGCTGAGTCAAATTGGAACGAGGAACACGGGAAGGTCATGAGGAACGTACACTTTTGTGCCTCCTGCAAGCCGATCGTCACATTTCCGATGTAGTGGAAGAACGTGTTTTTGCCCGAACAGAAAGGCTGCGTAATGACCAAGAGGAAAGCTGTGTTAACAGAATTGACTGCACTTTGCACCTTGGACTGCAACGTTTGTGTACCTCGAAACAGTCCTCACAGTGAAAGTGAGTGCACGTGTCGGTCGTCTTGTTGTAGGTGTAGAAATGCCCAATCTGCAATTCGGTATATCCCGGCATCACAATTCAGGTGTCGCCGCGGACCAGAAAGAACGAAAAGCGAAAGCGAAGGTACCTTGAGAAGGTACATCTCGAAGCGGGAGGCCGTAGCGTTCGCGTCCCACAGGTGTCCGCTGAAGCGCACCCCTTGGTTAGCGTCGTACATGACGTCAGCCTGTACCCCATACCACGAACAAAAAGTGAGCAACGTTCTTCGATCTTTTCTGTTCCCGGCAACGGAAGAAAAACACACATCCCAGTTCTTTCATCGATTTGTTTGCTGAAGGAAATCAATTCAGGAGGGGATTTGATTTAGTAAGGAGGGCACCTGGAAACCGGTTCCGTTGGCAAAGTGTTCGTAGGTAGAGATGAAGGCGGGAGGGAAGCAACATGCCCTCTCTGCAGCCCAGGCGTCAGTCGCCGCGCCCACCACCAAGAACAGAACCAACACGGGGAACATCATCCACAATGACTTTGATGGCGTAGTCATCCTCGAGGGAGCGATTGTGTCTCGTATCTGTTCCTGTGTCTACAAATATTATTCAAAATTTCCTATTTTCAGCAGTTTTCTCGGTTATTTTCTTAAAGAAAAGGTTAGAGAAAATATATATTGTCGACTCGGCCCATCCTGCCTCCTTGCATCGATTGCCTGCCTCACCATGATGGAGGCATCGAGAGAGGACCGAGGTACACACCCACTTCCCTACAATAAAGATCTCCCCTTTCCTCGTAACATCATCAATTTTCCCCCTTTATTTTTTTCCTGTGTCGGGAAAGTGTCTCTGATGAATTGTATGAATTATTTATTTATTTAATTTATCTTTTCGCATTGATAACAAGAACAAGACGCCCATGGTATAATTAATAAATTCATTTTGGAAGGCAGTAGTGACTCAACTCCACTTGACTGATCGAGACGACCTCTTTCCCTCTCTCTCTCTCCCTCTCTACACGCAGATGACATCATCGTCAACAACGGTGGGATTGGTGGCGGGGGAGATGATGACTGGGACTGGAGCGCATTCGACTCAGCCAAGTCAAGCACTACTCCTTCCCTCCTCCCCATAGATGACGCCAACAAGGCAGCCGTGCTTGCTGTGGATCCTACGCCTCTGACGGTTCCCGCTGGCGGGACGAACGGCGGCGAGCAGTGGGCGGTCGACCTCGACTTTGGGGTGTTTACGACGGCCGCCGCTCCCGGGACACCGCCGACGGCCGCTGGCGAAGACGGTTCGACTTTAGCCCAGGGCTCGCCGGCGCCAGCTGCTGAGCAGGAGCCGGCGGCTGTGGCGAACGGCACAGGCCAGGGAGGACTCGATCCCTTTGCAGAGCTGCTGGGCATCGAGAACCTCGTGCCTCGTAGTCCCGGTGCTTCGCGCAAGACCACTCAGGACACGCCGCCGCGATCCAGTCCAAGTCTGCTTCCGTTTGATGAACTGGTACGACGTGCATTCCGCCGCAGTTGGATGCGAGTTACGTTGTACTGATGAGCAATGCCAGCTTGGAGGCCCACCACTCAGTAACAGCGAGGATAACAGCACATCAACAACCACCACGGACAGTGCGTTCGGAGATGATTGGACGAGCTTTAATGTACCGAGCGTTACTATGCCTACGAGTGACAACGTGCCGGTGGACGATAGTAAGCTGGATGAGGAGAAGGAGACCAAGGGGGAGCATGACGACGGTGTACAGCAAGAAGACTCAGCCCCTGTGGTGGAGAATCTCCTCGGAACGGAAGAAGAGCCTCAACCTCAGGCAGAACAACCGTCATCCCCAGCAACGACAGTGGAGTCTCCAACTACCACCAACGTCGAGACCGGAGGTGATGTCACGCTTAACGCCACATTGTTGTCGTGGGCAACGACCGGGGAAACGGGGGACAAAGAACAAGATCGTGAGACCGACGCTGATCCGTTTGAAGCTTTCGCCACGGCGCGCGATGAAGGCGAAAAAGATGAGAAGGAGGAAAGCGACGGGTTCGAA
>CDEZ01022949.1:7045-27358 GCA_000826365.1 Acanthamoeba royreba | reverse complement strand
GCAAGCCTCGTTTTTATGGAGGTTGGAAGGCAGATAATGACAATGAGAGAGATGACGAGCGTCTGGGTGAGGAACTCCTGGTTGGACTTTGCTGTGGGTAGGCCTTTGTGCCATTTGAACAGAATGGCTCGCGCGTCTATGCTCTTCCGCTTTCCGTCACTCCCTGATCGAGGTCGTTACATAGAGCAAGCCAAACGCTTATGGCTTGGGAGTTCCGCACTTACGGCACTCCATCCGCGATGCAAAGTTCATGTCGCTGCAGCTCGGGCAGTACCAGTCGCCTGGTCGCTCGCCACCGCCACCGCCACCATAACCTCCGCCACCTCCATAGCCTCCGCCGTAGCCGCCACCTCCATAGCCACCTCGTCCACCGTAGCTTCCACCACCGTAGCCGCCGCCGCCGCTGTAGCCGCCACCTCCACCTCCACCTCCACCTCCACCGGTGCCTGCAGGTTTGCCCGCACCGCACTTCCTGCACACATCCCGCGAAGCAAAGTTCATGTCGCTGCACTCCGGACAGTACCTGCGATCAGGAGACGAGCAGTCAGAACAGTAACTTAAAGGAGAGGGAAAGAAGAGGAGCATAAGGCCGGTACCAGTCGCCTGGTCGCTCATTGCCGCCACCGTAGCCACCTCCATAGCCGCCGCCGTAACCGCCACCACCGTAACCACCGCTCCGTCCGCCATAGCCTCCCCCACCAGCAGCTGCGTCACCAGCGCCCTCGGGCTTCGGGGCGCCACACTTGCGGCACTCTCGTCGCGAAGCAAAGTTCAGGTCGCCGCACTGATCGCAGTCCCAATCGCCCGGCTTCCTGAAACCGCCACCGCCGCCGCCGCCGCCACCGCCGTAGCCGCCACCTCCGTATCGGCCGCCCCACGAGCCGCCTCCATAGCCGCCACCGCCGCCGCCGCTGCCACCGCCGCCCCCTTCTCGTGGGTTCCCGCACTTACGGCACGAGTTCCTCGACGCAAAGTTGTGGTCGTTGCACTTGCTGCAGTTCCAATCTCCCGGCTTGAAGTCCATTGTTATGATCTCTGTCTCTCTCCTCTGCTGGTTTTCTTTCTGGCCCTGAGTGGATCTATCCTGCGGGCGGAGAGTGCACGCACGGTCGTGAGTAGGTGTGGGGGGCGGAATTCAGCACAGCTTCGCGATCTGCGGATAACCAGCAACAAGTCCTCGCCCTCTTACACATTCTCCACACACACACACACACACACACATACACATCCTCCCCTCTCTGCGGTCTTGTCTCCCTTGTGGGTGGGGTTCAAGATGAGATGAAGTAAAAATGAACGATCTGGGGCTACTACGCGGACAGAGGAGCCACATCGCACCCAGGCCAAAGGAAAGTGTCACGGGTGTGGGGAGATGTGAGGCACAAACACCTACCGTTCAAGCGGTACACCTATGACCAAAGTGTGATGAGGGGGCAGTGATCGAACACAGGAAAAGAAAAAACCAAGAGGCACTCCGGTGGTCCGCCCCCCACCCCCCCGTAACGTGCCTGTCGCGTCGTGATGTGTCCGGTGTCGACATCCCAAGTATCTCTATTATTCGAAGAATTCAACATAGCAGTCTATTGCGTCGACAAGATTTAGAGGGGGGAAGGCCACCACTAGTATACGCACACTGTTGGGGAGTGTGTGTGAAACAGAGAACAGAGAACAGCATGTCCGTCTACGGCAGGATCCACGAGCACGGTGCCCCCGACACCACGCGCCCCGACGCCGAGGATGATGACTGGGAGACTGATCCTGTACATACCCCTTCCCTCAATCAATAATTCAATAATTAAAAATTCAAGAAAAAAATCTCCCCAAGAGAAGTGCCCACGAAAACATGTTTAAACGCCTCTTCAAGTTATTTGAGGACTCACATATACTTTTGTTTAGGAACCCGCCGTACGTTATCCGACCTCTGCACTCCCTGTTGGGCAGGGAGCGGTGGCACAAACTAAGTTTTTCGTTCTCACTTGTGGTTTTTTCTCCTTTCTTTTTGAACTTGTGGGCTATGCCTGTTCTCGTGGTGTTGCCGGCAGAACCCGTACGTACTTGCCCCCTTGGGTTGGGGTACATGGTGGCTTAGAAAAACACTGACCGACTGAGTGCGGTTGGGTTCTAGCATTTCGGAGAAGGACCAAAGGTGGGGAGCTGCTACCCTGCCTCAGGTTCGCTCCGTTCTAGCTGTCCACATCATGATATGATGGCGCAGCCTACATGCAGCAGCGAGTGACCGCGCCATGTACCGTTTATTTCACAGGACGCCAAGCAGGTGGAGAACCTGGACAGCCTGCGCCAGCAGGTCAAGTCCCAGCACGAGGCCGTTGTGGCTCAGGAATTCCAGAACAAGTGCGTTCTCGCTCTCCTGCTTGGCTGACGTCAAAGACTTCACTGCGTCTGTTGTGCTGTCCGCTTGCAGGAAGAAGGAGGTGAGCTCGTCGTACGGCAATCGCCACTAGATGCCCTCAGGACACTCAGTCTTTTCAGGCACGCTCACCTGTACCATCATCGTCTGCCAACACCCCTGCCAGCTCCCCGCGTGTCTGGGCAGATACCCAAATGATTTCGCAAATTTTATTATCCTTTTGGCAAATGCAAAACGGGTTTACGACGGATTTTCGGGGAGTAGTAACTCCGTACCTGTAGCCACCCCACTTCTCTTGCCATCGCTCAACGTAGAAACTATCACGCAACTATCACCCCAACACACATACGCAGTCACGCGCCCTCTTTTCTCTCTCAAACTACACCTCCTCTTTCCTTCTTCTTCCGCATCAAAAATGGAGCAGACTGGGGGCGGTAGCAGTAGTGGTGGTGTGGACGACGTGGCAAAGGACATTGAACGGTTCCAGCTCGAATCGGGTGAGGAATACCAACCCACCACCGCCTCCTCCTCGTCGTCTACGGATCCGCCTGTGGCCCCACCCACGGGGGTGGAGCTGCAGCGCCGCATCTTCGAGACCAACAAACGCCACGCCACGGGCGGCCTATGGTGGGTTGACCAAAAAGAGCTCAAAAAACAACGCAGGCATCCCTCCCTCCCTGGTTGCCTTTATTCATTTATTATTCCCATTTATTCATCTATTTTCCATTTAAATAATAATCTGACGTAATTTTTTGCTCAAACGTTTTTGTTTTTTTTGTTTTTTGTTCCGTTGCATACTTATTTGTTTTGTAGTGTGGCAGTGTCAGTGTTGAAGCAGCTGGGACAGAACATATTGGAGGGCAAGGACCTCACCAAAATCGCACTGCCCGGTACGCACGTTCTGACGCAGCGCTCTGCGTTTTCCCCTCGAGGCTAACCCATTCCGGCCGTACTTGGGTGCAGTATACTTGTTCGAACCGCGTTCCTTCCTTGAGCGGCTTGCTGATGGCTTTTCTTTTGCGCCTCACTTCCTGCGCAAGGCTGCAGGTGGGTGTCTGCAATTTGTTGCTGATGACCCTAGGTCTAACCAACGTGATATTTACATGCTGGCAGAATGTACCGATCCCGTAGAGCGCCTCAAGTATGTGATCGCGTTTAGCATAGCAGGGCTACATCTCACCGCTACACAAAAGAAGCCTTTTAATCCCATACTCGGTACCTAGACTCTCCCCATCATTCTTGGGCAAGGTATACCCGACTAACCAAACCCTTCACAAGGCGAGACATATCAGGCCTCATTCGACGATGGAACCATGGTGTACTGTGAACAGTCCTCGCACCACCCTCCGGCCTCCAACTTCCAGGTGATACCCAAAGATGATGCGTACCGGCTCTATGGCTTTGGCATCTTTTCTGCTCATTGGAAGGGCAACGTTATCCACGGACTGCAAAAAGGCCCCAACATCGTTGAGTTCCCAGACGGTATGTGTTCCTGGTCTAGTACTTGCAGATCGCTTCCTTGTGACTCGTTTGATCCACTTGCCAGGCACAAAAATCGCCATGGAGCTTCCCTTTTGTATATTCAAGGGTCTGATATGGGGCGATCGCATTCAGGACTATGGCGGGTGTCTCACTTTCGTCGACAGGAAGAATGATCTCGCGTACACTTCCCACCCACCCTGTTATCTTGTGTATTGGTCCTTCTCACTTACTTTCTCTCTAGATGCGAGCTCACCTTTAATCCGGAGGCGCCAGGATGGGTAGCTTCTTGGTTCACCACCCCCAAGCATCCCTCTGATTGGGTGACGGTATGTTGCTTCTTTCACATTCGATTGCGTGGCGTGCGAATGAAGTAGCCATCATTCTAGGGCGAGATTTATCGGGCGAGCACGAAGAACAAAAAGGAGGTCCTATCAAAGGTGGAGGGTTCCTGGCTTTCTCATCTCGATTTTGACGGAAAGAGGTACGCTTGGGTGGACCCACACGCACCGGGTCCGACAGTCACTGATCAGTGATGCACACTTCAGATACTGGGATCTAAACGAGGTCGCTCCGTGGTCTGTGCTGCCCACGGACAATCCGCTCCCGTCGGATTGTAGATATCGAGCAGATCTCCAGGCCCTCCTTCGTGGAGATGAGCAAGAGGCTCAGCGGTATGTAGGCTGTGCCGGCTTCATCTGACCCTTTACAACTCACGGCTTGGTTCTTCAGGCTCAAGGAACAACTGGAGGAGAAGCAAAGACGAGAGGCCCGACTTAGAGCCGAGGGACAGGCCAAGAGGGCAGCGGGCGGCCGACGTTCCACGCCGAGCCAGGGATAGAAGAGTCACGCTCCTCTTGTGGGAACGACCACCTCTGGACAAGAACGCGTAACCCTTCAACGAGCTGTTGCAGTCAGCGCGGCCTCTCCCTCGCCACAAACGGTTCTTCTTTTCTCGTCGGACTTACCGACTGGACTTGGAGATGGACACCGGGAGGGAGAGCGCATACGCACTCCGGAAAATGAATTCCCTAACTGATTTTTGAATTTAGAATTTGGGGGGGAGGTCCTCCTGGCCGAATTGGCCAAAATCAGATCCAAGAGAGAGAAGAGAGAAATCGGAAATGAAAACGACACTAGGGGGCAGTGTTTACTGGAGACGGGAGGAGCAGGGGGCCTGGCAGAAACCAACATATTCTCTCTCTTCCAACGAGGGTCCTTCAGAGGAACTCCATGAAACCGTCGTCGTCCTCCTCCTGCGGGACGTCCTCCTTGCCAAAGTCGAGGGCGCGGAAGGTCATGTCGAGCTTGCCGCCGACGATGGCCATACCCTTGTAGGTGGCCTTGTTCTTGGTGAGGCCGCTCAGGATGTACTCGGCGGGCTGTCCGATGAGGTTCTCGCCGATCATGAACGTGACGACGACCTTGTCGGTGTTGGGGTCGTTGACGTCGAGCACGAAGGTCTGGTCGAACTGCGGGTCGAGCGTCGGGCACTCCACGCGGGTGGTGGTCACCTCCTGGCTGCCCACCTGCAGCTTCACCCAGGCCTCCTTCTTGGTGATGTTGTAGGCCTTGGTGTCCATCCGCTTGAAGTTGCCACCGGTGACCGTGATCTCGAGCTGCGGCATTTTGAGAGATTACTTGTCTAGCGAGATGGAGATTGAGGAGAGGGAGTGCGATTTGATGCGGACCGACAGGAACAACAAACAAACACAACAAACCCAATTTCTATTTCTATTTTCTATTTCTTTTTCTTTTCTTACGGAGTTTTTATTTCCGTCGACAAGAACCACAGCTGGTCCGGGTCTCCTCCAGAAAGGAGTGGTTTGTCAACTCCAGTACGCTTCCTCAATACCTGGCCTTCTTGTAGTAGAGGAGGTACTTGCTCGTTCCTGGATCAACACCTTGGCGGTACTTCTCCACCCAAGAGAGGATCAATCGTCGATCCTTTGACTTCTTGATCCCCTTCGCTCGCATTGCCTGTGTGCACGACACAGCGATATATCACGTTGGCATCAGCACCGTAACACACTGATGCTTGGCTTTGTGACAATTCAATTGATATGTCGTGCATGATACACGGACGCGCTGCACAAATACGCCAAGGCGAGCGTGGCAGTACCCTCGTCTTCATCGTGAAGAGCTCCTCCCAGGAGCCGAACTTGGCAGCATGCTCTTCGAGTTTTATCTTCTTGAAGAAGCTCTCCACTGTCTCGCCATCTGCCGGCGAACGTTAGTTTTTTGGCATTCCGGCTGAAGTCTTTTTCCGATTTTATGCCAAATTGATATTAATTTCATTTATTTGATTTTCAAGAGGTGTGATTTATAAAATGTAAAATAAATGTCATAATAATAATAATAATACGTACTGCGGGGCTCGGGGACGAGAGGGAAGAGGGAGCCGCGCGGGTGGCGGACCCAGGACTCGGGCCATATACGGGCGACACCCCACGGGTACTCGGCGCCGGGGTGAGGGCGGCCGTGTTGCTCGTTGTACCAATCCTCCCGCGCTCTCGGCAGGCGCAGCCCTCGCGATCCGCCCAACAGGAGCATTCCCGCTTGCCCTCCCCCCTCGCGCGAAATCAGCGCAGTTTGGGCCGATCCGTTCCGCATGCGTCGTAAGGCCGACGAAGCGGTCCCATCAGTCGCGGCCACGAATGGCCGCGGCAGGCAGCGCGCACATTGTCCTCCTCTTCTCATTCTCCCTTCGATTCTGTTGTTTTAAATTTGATTTTCGCTGCGAGCTTTCTTCAGGATTTTCTTTTCTTCTTGAAATTCAAAGAAATGAGCGAAGAAATTGAAAAGAAAAGAAAAGAAACAGTGCCGCACAAAGGAGGAAACAACGTTGGCGCCGCTACTGAGTACTCGGGGCGAAAGAACGGCATGTTGGAGGAGGGCAACGGGCTGGACACGCTGGCACAGCAGTTCTTTGGTGAGCTGGTGGGAACCTCGTCGGCACGTCAGGACACTCCGCCCGAAAGGTCGGACCAGACGGTGCGCATTAAGCTGTCCTCTACGCCCTGGATTATTCCTACCGCGGTCGATCGACGTTTTGGTGGCGGTACTCCCCCAAACTGATTACTTGCGTCCTCCCCTTGTAAGAGACGGAGGGAGTACATATGCTCTTCTCCACGCGGGATGTTGCCTGACGGCTGGCATGATGGTGGTGGGTGTATGTTTACGCAGAGGGACAGGAGACCATCATACCAAAGCTCAAGCGGCTCAATCCAGCAGCCACGTCCCCGTTTGCTGGCGCTTCCCCCTTGCGCAGTCCACTTGGTGCCTCAGATGAAGCTGCTGCAAGGAAGCCCAGCCCTCGCAGGAGTGAGCCCGTGCTCGACCCGTTCCGTCGGCCCTCGCAGGACGCGGACCGCTTTGACCTGCCGGCCCACGTTACCGAGGACCCGTCTGTGATGCCGATACACCCGCCTCTTGTCTTACAGGAGGAAGAGGAGCGCGTCCCACCAAAGCCCACGTTCCATTCCGAATCCAGTTTGGCCGATCAATCGCGTATGTTTGTTGCTACATTCAGCTGCATGATGACTCAGTGTCTCTCTTGGTGATCCGTACAGAAGGCATTGTCCGACCAATCACTGCAACACCTGGGAAGCAGATCTTTCTCAAGTCGCCTCCACCAACATCAGGAAACAGGCCTGCCACAACCGCGACATCCCCCGCCGTGGCCGGTGGAGGATTTCTGTCGCCACAGTTTTCACAAACGCCTTTGCAGCAGCAACTTCCATCCACCCTACGGTCGCCAACGCCATTCCTGGGCTATCCTCAGCCACCACCATCCTCCACACGAAAACGAGTCACCTTCTCTGCATCCGTTGAGGACACGCCCTCTTGGAGCGCTGAAAAGGCGGCAGCGTCCTACACACCACAGGCACGAAAGGTAAGTGTGCCTTGATGATGTATGATTACGCTGTCCTGTGCTTTGTCTGACCATTTCACACGCCCGATAGACGGACCAGCAGCAACGTAGCTTTCTCAGTCCCTATGCCGCTGCCTCAGCTCCCCTCTAGTATTCTCGATCACGCTCATCCCCAAACCCTGTCTGGCCTGCCCCACTGGTGGCAGAAAATCCCGGCAGCCAACCAAAGTGTTGGCGGGAACACCGGAGTTTCGAATGAATGCTTTCCCGCCAAAAATGGCGTCCGTTACAACAACGGGGATGAAGAGGAGTCGTCCAGGCGCACCGCTCCGCTACTCCAGGACTTCACTCTCTCAGTTGTATTGGGTCCCTCGCGAAGCAGCAGCAGCAGAAGAAGCAGCAGGACGTGCTTGGAGGGGTGGTTGAGACCCTTTTTTTGTCAAAATCATGGAAGAAGTGAAGCGGCGGCACCACCGGCGCTGGAGTCGGCTGGCTGATGACGCGCCGCACGAGGGACGACGAGCCCTGCAGTCGATCGAAAATCAGGAGGAGGAGAAGAAGAAGGAACGGCCCTTCCTTGGGACTGGCTCGGTGGTGCTGGTGCCCCCTTCCAAGAGGGACGGGTTCCTCCTCGCGCGGAGTGGGGTGGAGGGCACCCGCTGGCCGGACAAGGAGAACCACGTCCCATCATCAACTTCGTCCCTCGTGCTGGGCAAGCTACTGCCCCATTCCAAGCAGCAGCAACAGCAGCAGCAAACGACAACGGCCGTTGTGGTGCCTGCTCCCGGCAACAATGGCCACGATGGCATGACCGAAGGGGAGGAGGGCTTCGAGATCAAGACAGTACTGCGCGCCTCCCGTGGCCGCCGTTCCAAGTCGACCATCGCCGGATGGTCCCCTCAGAAGAAGAAGAAGAAGAAGGAGCACGCGATCGGGGCACCCGTCATTCACGAGCAACTCCAGGAGGAGCTAAAGGGCATCGAGGCGCGCTTCCTCGGCATCGATAGAGAAGGGACCGGGGAGCACGACAGCGAAGAGCCCCTGCGCGCATGCTCTGCGCCCTGCGGTGCCACCACCAATATCTGCTCCTTCCCTTCTGTAGAGTTGTGCTGAAACGCGTGGAGCATGAATGCAGATACCCTAGTTGCCGAGGGAGCACAAGACAAGAAGCAAAGAGGCAAGACAAGCTCCGTGTCCGGCGACAGCATTCCGCTTCTCGATCAACGGCGGCGCGATTCCGCTTCGAGGAACGAACGTGGGCTCGCCAAAGGGAAGAAGAAAGAGCGCGGCGACTTTGCCCACCACACCATCGACTTCTCGGCACTGACCAAAACGTCTGGCACCACTGATACCGATCTTAGAGCGTCGACTGATGCCCAGCATCAGCGGGATACTTCGGCAAAGCCCACCCGCAAAGGTTTGCGCAAGGGATCTCTCTCTCGCTCGATCAAGATCTTCCAAGATTGTACGCTCCCGTAGAGGTTCGGAGAGAAGTGTTGACTGACCTTGGTTTCAGTTTTCTCTGGACCTGACAGGGAAAAAGAACTTGCACTTCCTGGGCCGCCATCTACTCCAGCTTCTACCGCCTCCTCTCCAACGTCAATGCTTTACTCATCAAGCCCTTCCGTAACGCGTTCACGTAGGAGCCCTAGCAGGCAAGCGAAAAGGAGCAGCAGGAAGTTTCTACTCACGTCGTCGCCTTCATCTTCTTCACCTCCTCAACCAGAAAAGCATTCATCAGGCAGAGTATCGCCCTCCTTAGTCAGCTCCAGCAATATTTCTCCTCGACTTAGGCCTCTGCAAAGCTCTTCGCCTGGATCCAACTCGTCTTCTCCTCTCGCACTATCTTCTTCCGCGCTTCCCATCCGTAGAAGGAACATCATCAAGGATGACGTCGCTGGCGAAACGAACGCTACCTTGCCACCATTGCTCTCAATAGAGGAACGGCCCGATGGCAAAGTTGATGCCTCTGAGGAAGAGTGCAAAGAGAAAATCGGCAGCAGGCGGAAAGGCTTCTCCATCTCGCTTTCCTCCATTTCGGCGCTTAACCTCCCTAACCCCATGTCCGCCCGATCCAGCAGTAGTAATCCGCCATCAGCGCGCATTACAAGTGCATCGGAATCGTCGACTGCTTCAACTGCTTCGACTTCTTTGTCCCGTTCCGGAACGTTGGGTCCTTCATCCACTCCTCGTTCAATCATCCCTAGTCACGAGGAATACGACGGTGCTCTGCCACCCCGCGCCATTTATCATGAGGACCATGCTCACACGCATCATCTCACAGGAGAAGCACTTCTGCTTTGGCGCATTTATGAGGTCGCGGAGAACAGGAGGGAGCTCATAGCCGGTTCCTTGGCATCCATTATCGGTCATATAATTGAGGGTAAGGATGTCGCTTCCCTTGGCTGCGTCAATCGTAACTAAGTTCTTTCATCGCAGTCGCATGTATCCATGACAATGGAACGATTAAGGATGAGGACAGACTTCACCGATTCCTGCTGTGTTACACGCAGTGGATATCACCTGAACATCTGCTCAGCCTCTTACTCGGTACGCACGTGGATACCTTTTGGTGTGCATGGCATCGTACAGTGATCAACAATCTCTACTGTAGAGCGATATGGCATCTCGGAGGATTTCCTAGACCCAAAGGCCAGTCGCTATGTGTCCTCGCTCGCCTCCGCATCCTCTTATTCGTTGTCGGCCTGCTTGCTAGACGAGGGTGATAACATTGCATTAAGGAGGAAGATCAGGACATTTCTACAAGGTGCACATCTACTCTTGTTCCAGTTACGCGCATTAGCTTAAGGGGCTTCTCTTTATGGTCTCAGAGTGGGTAAAAGTGAAGTGCTCAACAGACTTCTCTCAAGACCTGTCGAAAAAGATCACGATCTTGCTAAATAGGGCGATACGCGAGGAAAAGGAAGAGGCAGAAAAGATGGTCAGCCAGCCACCGCAAGAGGAAGATGACGATGAAGATATCGAAATTGAAGGAGACGATTGGCTTACTAAAGCCAGCGCCAGCACGCCGCAGCAGTCGAAGAAGGAAAGGAAATTGCTTTCGGACCGGATCGACCGATTCGGGGACATGCCTTCGCCATATTCGCCCACTTCCTTCTCCAAGAAACTAGGCGCCAGAGTAGGTCGGAACAAGCTAGATGCCAGGCAATTTACCAGCGTTTCCATCCTTGCTCTCAAGGTACATCAACGATCTAGTACAACTTGTTATCTCAATGAGGTCTGCCACTTATGCTCTTCCATAGTCATCGAAAGTGGCCCGTCAGCTCTCAAGAATAGACTTTGGATTATTCCAGAAGATCAATCCATCTGAGTTCGACGGTTCGTGGAAACAGCTTCATTTTGCTTTAGATTCGCCATTTCATGTCATTTCCTGTGGATCCAGGCCTTGCGTTCAGCAAGAATGGGAAAGAAATTACCAGCCCCCACGTTAAGGCCATGGCCGATCGATTCAACCAGGCAAGCTTACGATCCATTCCCTGTCCTTGCAGCTGTTACTCGAATTCTTACTTGTTGAACGTTAGGTATCTTATTGGGTAGCGACTGAGATCCTCAAGAGTTCCTCCCCGAGAACGCGCCAAAAGACTCTCCAGAAGTTCATTGCTATTGCTACTGTAAGTAGTCCTCAGCTCACAAGTTTACCAAGATTGTAATCCCTGACTTGGAACTGGCTTCCTTCTTGCAGAAACTGCAGAAGAACGGCAATTTTTCATCCTTCTTCGCTATGGGAGCAGGATTAAACATCCACTCCGTATCTCGGCTCAAGTCAATGTGGGAGGACCTTCCACAAAAGTATCAACAAGCATTCGACGATATGATGGTGCTCCTCAACAATACGAGGAACTACCAGAACTATCGCTCTCTGTTCTCTCGGCGTCTTAACGCGATGCTCGAAACCAAGCATGTCGCAGAACAATCGCTTGATGCCTCCGAGATGGCGCCAGCTCAGGTAAATTGAGACGTGATTTCTTTCTTCTGTGCGCGAGCTAATGAACGTTGGTACCTAGGAACACTTCCCCTTGATTCCATACCTGGGGGTCTTTACGCGCGACTTTACATTCCTCGATGAGGGCAATAGCAACAACATACCGACCCCCAAGAGTTCCGCGGAGGGGACGAGCGCAGGCCAGCACGTGGAACTGGTCAATTATGAGAAGATGGAGCTGTGGGGTGGTCTTCTACTTATCCTCAAGCGGCTCCAAGCTCAGAGCTGCAACATTGAGTGCGACCTGGTGATTGATAACTATCTGGCCAACTTCTCACCGCTTACCGATAACAACCTCTACAACACCTCCTCCTCCATTCTCCTTCTTGAGAGGTGAGTTTATGTTTGTTTCAAATAAATTGTAAATAGCCTCTGCCCTAGGGCGCCTTGGCCTCAATGAGGTGAAAGATACCACGCGTGTAAGTAACACCCACCATGTGGAAGCCCGCTTCTTCAAACAGCTCCTTGAACTGCGCCTCGGTCCTCTCCTTACCATTGAGCATTACGGCCATGTGCAAGTCCTGCAGCTCCACTCGGATTGGAACCTGTTGCGTGTAGCGGCCTGGAACGCCATAGCCAGTTAACTACAACCGGGTTTGTTACGTTGGAATAGGCACGATCATACCCTCCGGCGCAAGCAGGCTGTCAGCAACGACCACTCTAGCGTTCGGGCGCATTGCTTTGCGGATGTTGGTGAGGATATCCACGCACACGTTGTCTGAGCTAATCGTTAGGAGAGAATGCTATTTTAAGCTTGCGATGTGGCAGGATACCAGGCCAGTCGTGAAGAATCATCCGCATCACATATATATCAGCCTCTGGTACCCTCTCAAGAAAGCTTCCTGAACATTCCCATCCACACCGTTAGTACAACAGCCAACACAAGCCTCGTTCAATATACCAGCCTCAAAGCGGATGCGGGTTTTGAGGGGGCCTGTCACCCACCGCTCAGCATTACGAGCCTTCGCAATTACGGTGGGCTGATCAAATAAGATGCCCTGTCGATGAAGTTGTAAACTTAGAGTTGTTCAGTTCATCTTTTCATCTTCAATCCTTACTTGAGCCTCTGGGAGGATCTCGAGAATCATGGCGAGTACACCACCAAGTCCCCCTCCCACATCGGCAACAATCAAGTCATCGCGGTTTATAGCTCTTGCTAACCGCCTCCAATTGAAGTCCCACACCAGGGGACCGGTCATAGTACCTAGACAAGCACATGACATGTCAGCACCATTGAAGTAAATGTGGTTTCTAGGTGGAGGTACGGGTGATTTCATCAAACATGTTCTGAAAATTCGAGAGCTCTTCTCTGTTCTCCTCTTGGTTATAGTATTCCCACAGATCCATGCCTCCGTGCACATGCGAGAAGGCCAGCTCTGCCAAATGACGATCAGCTAAGGTCATTCACACCAACGATTCCTACCAGCCCAGCTGCGGATCAGGAATAAACATGTACCCCCTGTCATGATCTGGTGATGAAGCCCACGCCATCCGCTGTAGTGCGATTGTGCCCAGCACAGAACCGTAGACCTATGTGACACACAAAGCAAGTAAGCACAACACGAGCGAAGCGATGCGCCAATACTCGTGCCTGGTCGTAGCCGGATGATCCGCACGCAAGAGAGCTGATACCGGGGTATGGCAAAAACGGCGCCCAGGCAACTCCCTGAATACGCCCGACGAAGCCAGCAGACGCAGCGTACGATACAGCACATCGACATTCTTTGCTCCCGTCCTCTCCGCCAGCGTCTCTACTGCTGGCCATACTGCTCATCATCGTGTGAAGCGAGACAATGTCAGTGACGACACACTTGTGGCGGTTGTGGCCCAACATGGGGGCCATCAGCAGTATGGACTGCATGCAGTCGTACGTGGTTGGCCCGGTGGCAGGCAAAGGGGAATGGCCTCAGGCACACCGAGGCGAGTGACGGCATAGAGCGCTTGGGTCTGCCAGTGGGCGTGCACCATCTCCACCACCTTCATCTCGGGTGGTGTGACGAGGTCCCGGAGGGCCTGCAGAGCGTTGAGTAGGCCCTCGTACGCGAGCACCGCCACCCGGGGCGGCAGGTGGGGGCGCGTGGGCCGAGCCTCCACATTGCCCGCTCGGTCGGCCGTCCCGTGGCACAGCCGCCCCAGCGTCCAGAAGAACCCCACAACCCCCATTACCACCGCGACCACCACGACCCACATCTCCTGTGTGAGATCTTGTATGGCCACACAAAATCTGTTTCGAAAATCCTAAATTAATTACGTGGTATGGAGGCACAATTTCAAATTTCAAAATAAGTTTCCCAAACCAATTTGGGCGGACAGGCGGGATTTCTCTCGAACATCACTCAGGAGGACAAAGGAAGGCCCACACACCAGCCGACATTATCCTCCCCCTCTCGACAGAGTTCAGTTCAATGTCCTCTCCCCCGACATTGGCGAATGGAGGTTCGGGCCGAAGTTTGGAGATGGAACAGGAATTCGCCGACTTCTTAGATGGGAAGGCCCTCCCGTCCCATCTCGAACGGACAAATACTGAGATGCATCAGGGCGGCGAGGCCATTGTCTCTCACGAAACGGGGAGCGATCCTGGCTCATCGAGCGAAGACGCCATCGACCTCGCTGACGGGGTCGAGGTGCTCGATCTCGAACGGGACGCGCCGGCCGAGGGGTCGGGCCCTACAGACGGAGATGACGGCCCCCCACTCGGACGTTCGAGGAAGAAGGCCAAGAGGCGCCAGGAGGGGATGGACGAGGACTACTACTTCACCCACGAATGGCCCAAACACAAGAAGCACATCTTCATCCTCAGCAACTCAGGCAAACCCGTCTACTCGAGGCACGTGCCCTCCTCTCTTTGCTGCTGCTGCTGCTCCTGTGGATCTTGGTCGTGAGCTCATTTTCATCTTGTCTCTCTCTCTCGCTTGGCCAGGCACGGGGATGAGCAGAAGCTGTGCGCCTTCATGCCGGTGCTGTCTGCCATTTCCTCCTTTGTTGATGCCACGGGCGACACCATCAAGTACGACTGCCCCCCACTTGGCGTCGCCCTTTTCTATTTTTTCTCTTCTTATTTTATTGATTAGATTTAAATAATTATTCATTTATTAATGATATTCCATATTTTATTTCTACAAGTTAAAACACGACAATGTTGTTTCTACATATTCCCCGAGGGAGTAGGGGCGATGGGCTTGCTGACCCTTGTGCCTTACCCCTACTCGCAGGACCATCTACGCGGGCGCCCACAAGGTGGTGTTCCTGTTCAAGGGCCCTCTCCACCTCGTAGCCGTCACACGCAGTGATGAGGTACGACGCACGTTGTGTGTGATGTGGCTAGGCTTGCCTCAACTAAACACAAGTATGCATCATGATTGCTACAGCCGGCCAGTCATCTTGCTCGACAGCTGGAGTATGTTCACTCGCAAATCATCTCGTCGCTCACTGCTGGCGTGAAGAAGATCTACGACACGAGGGCCCATTTTGATATACGCGCGCTCCTTGGCGACTCAACACATTTAATCGACAATCTCATCGATAGCATGGAATACGACATGTCCTTTCTTGCCTCCTGCTTTCTCAACGCTGTCTTATGTTTCCCGCTAGAGACCAGCATGAGGTACGCTTGCCTTGGGTATTCAGTCCACTTATACTGGTCATCTTAACTTTTCTCGTGGCAGGAATATGATTGGCTCCATCATGCAACGGTATCACACTGACGAGATAGTGTATGCACCGCCTTAAATGCGGAACCTTTCATTAAAACTAATGATCGTCGCTTATGCAGTTATACATTATTACTTGCGCGTCAGCAGTTAGTTAACGTTGTGCGACTCAAGAAGCACGCCCTTCATTCTGAAGGCAAATGTTTCCCTATGCCAAAACTGATCTTGTGAACCTTTGCTTACTCGCCCTTCTATCTATAGATTTCCACTTGGTCATCAACTTTTTGAACAGTGCAGCATACATTAAACAGACTGAATCAAGTACATCGCCCGTTTGCCTGCCACGATTTAACGACAGGTTCGTACAGTTGCTAGGTTTTCACTTCCTCTTCTGCTTATGCACCCGCCTTTGACAGAGGCTATCTGCACTTCTACACAACCTTTTTGGTAAAAGAGGTGTGTCTTATCCTCATTTCGACCAAGGCAGGCAACTTTGAACAGGGTGCATCACCCTCCCATACGTGCTCTTCATAATACGCATGTTACTTATTATCGTTGCACTGGTAAAGGGAAAAATCAAATTGAAAAGGGACTTAAGGAGATAGGAGCCATTCGCGCCATAAGGAAAAATCTCCAGCGAAGTGGAAACTCAGAGTACGCTTTATTCCTACAGATGAAAGCACGCTGCTACAGAATTGTACTCAACGTTTTTCATACAGATATCACTACACTGTCGACGATGTGTTAGGAAATCTGAAAGAGGAGGAGGTAAGGGTCGACAAAGAAGGTGCTGTAGGGAATGGTGCTGCGACGTATTCAACTTCGTTCTCCCCGTCGGTGTATTCTCCGATGTCAACGATACCGTTAACGAGTGCTACAGTCTCCACTCCGACATCTACGATATCTTCTATCGGCTCAACGACTTCTACTGCGTCCTCGGCCTCACAAGCTTCGTCATCGATTGTGACTCCTGCTGCAGCCCAGACGCTCCTATCTCTTCCATCCGCCACTCAAATGTCGAACCTCGCTTCCTCTACGCTGATGTCACTCTCTTCCTCTGCTGCTTTCCCTTCTCTTACCTCTGCGAGCACCAGTCTTATTCTTTCCGCTAATTCTTCTTCTCCTAATTCACGGTACTCCGCTCCTTCCATGCACGAATCCCTATACAAGCCGGTCTAATTCACATCCATTATCACCATTCCACAGGACTCTACTTCACTTTTTGTACAAAGATCTGCGTACCTCTCAGGTAGACCATAGGGTGTCTTGCAGCTGTTGGCGTGGTTTATTACTAACTGGTAAATTGATAGTTTACTTGCCCACGACTCGAGCCCCCATATACCAACTCCAAGGAACAGAAGCGACTATTCAGGCTGTACCAAAGTGTGCAGCACAGGGTGCGTACTGTTTGCTTGGGTGTGTCTGAAGTCGAACAACTGTGCTGAGGTATGGTATCAAGGTAAACGAGTCCATGATGGTAGGCGATATCAAGAAGGAAAAGAATCCCACTCGCGTGTACTACTACATAAGCACACGAGAGAGTATGGTGGCGTGGGTTACCTCTGGTAAGTTTCAGTTGTTCTAGTACCAAGGTATCCAAGTGGCTTACCCTTGGATTTGATCTTCCCAGGTTTTGAGATCTACGCTACTTTCGGCCCTTTGGTGCCCAAGAAACAAGCCCTAAGAGCCTGCAACGAAATCCTTAGGTGGATCCGCAATGAGGAGACCACCCTCTTCATCCTCAACGCGCCCGTTTGGTGATTGCTTTGCTCACACACCGCAGATATTTATTTATTAAGTGCGGAATTCGAAATACGTCTCATTCGCCAAATTTCAGTGATTGCCTGCGCCCTGAATTCCTTTCTTCTTCTGTTTCTGCTGTCGCTTTTCTTTTCTCTTCTTTGTTGTTGCTGGCGCGGCAGAGGAGGAACCCAGGCCTCACCTCCCTTTTTTCCCACTCCCTCCTCTTTAAAACCCCCAGCCCACAGACAAGACACTCGCCACACACAAGATGACTACCTTCTCGATCTCGTCGGTCCTCGAAAAGGTGCGCTTCTTTCTGTCCCAGCTACTGCAAGACCATCAATTTTGTGCTACGCGCGTTCCAAGTTGTGAATTGTGCACAAAAACCAATGACGCATACACTTGCAGATGTCCAACAGGGACAAGGACTTCAGGTACATGGCTCTATCCGATCTTCTCAACGAATTGAAGAAGGACACCTTTAAGATGGACACCGACTCTGAGAAGAAGATCTGCAATGCCATGGTACAGCTCTTCGATGATCCTTCGGGTGACGTGCAGGGCATGGCCGTCAAGTGGTGCGCACCCCACCTCCGCAGCTACACGATTTGTTGATTATTAATCCTACTACACGAGCACATTTTTAACGAATATCTTTTTTTTAAAAAAATGTGCCCAACAGTCTTGAACCTCTCATTGCCAAGATCAAGGAGGCCCAGCTGCAGGTCATCATAGACACCCTCAGCGACTTCCTCTTGCAGACGAAGAAGAGCGAGCTGCGTGACATTGCCGGCATCGGCCTGAGGACAGTGGTTGCGCAGACCCCTCCTGAGTCACCCACAGCCACTCTTGTCATACAGAGGGTCAATCCCAAGCTGATCAAGGGCATCTCGGTACGGACCACTCGGCAGCGCGCTCAGAACAAACGAATTGACTTGGGGATCTTCTACATGTTTGCAGCAAGAAGTACCCGAGATGGTGATGGAATGCCTCAGCGTGCTCAGTGACATCCTGAGACGCTACCCCACGCTGATCCAGGACCATGACAAGATTCAGAAGGCCATCATGCCCCACCTCACCTCCACACGCGACGCCTCGCGTAAGAAGGCAATTTCGTGCCTCGGCTACTGGTCCATCTCTACGCCCGACGCTCTCTTCACTGATCTGGTTACGGCTCTGCTGAATGAGATTCAGGGTGCCAAGAAGGCCAACCACATCCGCACCCTCATCTCAGTTATCGGTGCCATCAGGTACGCGTACTCGCGAGATTCCCGTCACGATTTGTCGTTTTCACCATTCCCATTTAAATACTCAATTCTTTTATTTTATGTCCATAAATATTTTAGCCGCTCGGTCGGTTACCGCCTGGGCAGGTTCTTGGAGAGCAAAGGCATTATTGGTCTTCTCGTCAAGTATCTCCACGACGAACGTTTCCAGACAGATGACGAGCTCAAGGAAAATACTTTCCAGACCTTCGAATCACTTGTCCTTCGATGCCCTACCGAGGTCCGGCCCTTCATCGCCCAGATACTGGAGCAGGCCCTCGAATTCATCAAGTGGGATCCCAATTACGACGCTGTTTCTGACGAGGAAGAGGAAGATGGCGGTGATGATGACGAAGAGGAAGAGGAAGGCGTGAGCGACGATGAGGATTACAGCGACGATGATGATATGAGCTGGAAAGTGCGCAGAGCCGCCGCCAAGTGCATCGACTCGGTCGTAATTACCAGGCCGGATCTCCTTGAAGAGCTCTACAAGAAGGTCGTTCCAGCTGTCATTGCTCGTTTCAAGGAAAGGTGCGTAGTTGCCTGAAAGGCCTGGAATTATCTCGTCGGTGGCATGGCTAACCAAGGCTTGTGCCGAGTTAGGGAGGAGAACGTGAAGCTGGACATCTTCGGCGTCTTCGTCGACGTGCTCAAGCAGACCACTCTTGTTAGCAGAGGATCCAGGAACACCAACGAAGGTGTCCTTGCCCAGCTCAAGGCCAACGTACGTGATGAAGCCCGTTATCCGTTCCTGTTGTTCCACAATTATGCTTATGCTCAACTTTCCACACACTATCATGGCTGCAGATCCCTTCTGTAGTTGCAAACCTCAATAAGGAGCTCAAGTCAAAGACCGTAAAGGCTAAGTCGAGGATTGGCATCTTCCAGCTCCTCAAGGAGCTCATTCATGCCTATCCCGCTGCGCTCAACGAGCACATTGGTGACGCCGTAGTTGGCATCACCACCTCTCTAACTGTACGTTCTGTACCTGAGTTGTGGTCAACAACAGGAGCTTACCGCCACTTTTTCTTGGTATCGGTTCTTCGTATTTAGGGCAAGGGCACTGATGCCAGCACCAAGATGGAGGGCCTTACCTTTGCTCGTCTTCTCCTCACCACTCACTCCCCTGCTGTGTTCCACCCGCACATCAAGACCCTTTCCGATCCCATCTTCAAGGCTGTTGGTGACAACTACTACAAGATCACGGCCGAGGCCCTCCGAGTCACCTCGCACCTCGTATGTGGCTCTTGCATTTTATGAGACAAACCTGTTTTTCTGACACTTCGCGATGAACGCGAACAGGTGACCGTCATCCGTCCGCACGACGCTGCTGTGACCTTTGATTTCAAGCCCTATCCTCAGAAGATTTACGACAGCATCTTCGAGAAGTACAACGCGCAGGACATTGATCAAGAAGTCAAGGAAAGCGCCATCGCTTGTATGGGTCTCACTGTGGCCCATCTCGGTGACGGTCTCTCGCCTGATTCGCTCAAGAAGGCCCTTGACATACTGCTTAACCGTCTCAGCAACGAGATCACTCGTCTCACATCAGTGAACGCGTTAATTGAGATCGCCAACTCACCTCTCAAGGTGGATATCCGTGCTATCCTTCCTGAGACCATCAATGAACTCGCCGCCTTCCTCAGGCAGGCCAACAGGCAGCTCAAACAGGCGTCGCTCAAGGCTCTTGCCGATCTCGTCAAGGCTTATGGCAGCGACATCAAGAGCAAGCAATTCGAAGCTGTACTCAACGAGTCAGCTAACCTCATCAGCGACGTTGATCTCCACCTGACGCACCTTGCTCTCCGCTTGCTCGAGGCCATCATCTCTGTGGACAAGGACTCCATCGGAGTTGTTCACAATAAGCTCTACTCGCACATCCTTGCCCTCGTCCAGAGTTCCGTGCTGCAGGTACAATCGCTCGTTCCCCCCCC
>CDEZ01022947.1:0-13197 GCA_000826365.1 Acanthamoeba royreba | reverse complement strand
TCGGCGCTGTTCCCCTTCTCCGTGTTCGGCTGGCCCGATGAGACTCCCGACATGGCCAAGTTCTTCCCCACCAGCCTGTTAGAGACCGGCCATGATATCCTCTTCTTCTGGGTGGCCAAGATGGTCATGATGAGCCTCGTCTTGACCGACAAGCTGCCTTTTACCGACGTCTACCTCCACGGAGTCGTGCGCGATGCCAACGGCGAGAAGATGTCCAAGAGCAAGGGCAATGTCATCGATCCGGTGGACATCATCCAGGGCGCTCCCCTGTCCAAGCTCCAGTCTACCCTGCAGGAGGCCAATCTGCCTGCGGCTGAGCTCAAGAAGGCTCTCATGATGCAGCAGGAGCTCATGCCTCAAGGAATCCCAGAGTGTGGCACCGACGCCCTCCGCTTCGCCCTCTGTACCTACACGTCGCAACCACGGGACATCAACCTCAACATCGAGCATGTGGCTTTGTACCGCCGCTTCTGCAACAAGCTGTGGAACGCCGCTCGCTTCGTGCTCTATCAGAGCCTTGGTGCCGACTACGTGCCCACCTCAACTCCGATGCAGGAGAAGCTTCAGCCGATGGACCGCTGGATTCTGAGCCGCCTCAGTCACACGGTCGCGGCAGTTGCCGACGCATTCGCCAACTACGAGCTGGCTCAGGCCACCAAGGCCATCCACGGGTTCTGGCTGAACGACTTCTGCGACGTCTATCTGGAGGCGTCCAAGCCGCACGTCTACGGCCACGACGCTGCCAATCGCGCAGCGGCTCAAGCCACGTTGTACCACTGCATGCACGCTGCGTTGCGCCTGTTGCACCCGTTCATGCCCTACATCACCGAGGAGCTCTATCAGAGGCTTCCCAAACTGCCCGATGATGCCGACTCCATCACCATCGCCGCGTATCCCAGTCCCAAGCTCTACGACACTTGGCGAGACGTCGAACTCGAGAACAAGGTGCGGCTTGTGCTGGAGACGTCTCGCGTCATCCGCAACATGCGCTCGGTCTACACGCTCAAGCCTGCCCATCGACCGGCTGTCTTCCTGTGCTGCCGCGAGGAGACCTTTAGGAATGTGGCAGCTGAGTTCTCGGACGTAATCGGCGAGCTTTCCTTTTCGCCAAACAAGGTGGATATCCACGAGAAACAACTGGAGGGACTTGCCGGCTGCTGCATGGCCACTGTTGGCGACAATTGCGACGTGTTCATGAAGCTGGATGACCTTGGGCTTGATCTCGGGGCTGAGGTAGGCCGACTCTCCAAGAAGATCAACGAGCTGCAAAAGCAACGCCATCAGCTACTCCAAAAGACGACCGCCTCCAACTACAACGAGAAGGTACCCAAGATTGTAAGGGACAAGAATGAAGAGCGTTTGCTTGCTCTCCAGAGCGAGATGGATAGCATCCAGAACGCCGTCAACCAACTGCAGAAGCTCTGCAACACTGAAAACGCCTGAGTGCGCTCTCCTTCGAACCCCTAACTGTGTGTACTCTTCTGCAATGAAACATCTTCAGCTCTTTATTCTCGCAAGTCAGCGTGCATGCACCATGTGCAAAGGGAGGATCAATAGCAGAAGAACAAGGCTTAGACTGTATGAATGTACTCACTGCCCACTGGCTTGTAGAAGAAGGCGAGAGCTTCCTCCATGCCCTCCTTGACGTTGTGGTATTGTTACGAGGATAGCTCTCAGCACCGAAGAAGACCATCTGGAGGACTTCGCACAAGCGTTTGGTTTTGTCCCCTACTGATGGCCGCCAAAGCTTCCTTCTGCTGCCTCCGAGGTATGGAAGGGTTATGAACGTTGCGGGCACGACGCGTACCGACTTGACCTCAGCTGCCCGAGCGAGCTGACCAGCATAAAAAGTCAAGGACGCGAAAGGACGGCACCACCGGAGTTAGAAGACGCACATACGGGGAAATAAGTGTAGGTAAATTCTCCATATGGCCGCACCAAAGTCCCGAGACACCCCAGAGAGCCAGAAGATGACACTTTTCGATAATCCGCGCATCGCGACCAATAAAAAGCCCTTTACCAACTCGCCGAAAAGTGAACATCAAGGAATGCACATCATCTTCATCAATACATCAAGAAGAAGAAGAAATGAACACGCCAAGCAGTACTGCGAGAGTCAATAACGAGGAAGAGGATCAGCTAGCCGACTTTGTGTGGCTTGATCATCCCACGACACCTACATACAGTGTCGCCCTTCCACCGGAGGTTGGTGTGTGCTGTTGCTACTATCACGTGCGACTAACAAATGATTGCTGTTGTGTGGCCAGATGTTGGTGTTGATCATGGTTCATTTGTCGGTGAAGGATTTGGCGCAAGCTGGGCTGGTTTGTCACAGCTGGTGGACGGCCTCAATGGAACAGCACCTCTGGCGCGGGCTCTTTGAGGTATGTGCCATATCTTTTGCCAACGTTACCTGTCAAATCATCATCAAGATCTTCCCTCATGATGGTCATGTGGTTGTGTTGAACAACATAGGAGGCAAAGCGCCAAGGCAAGCTAGAACGTGCACCAAAGCAGGCCATCTCTGCTGGAGATGAAGAAGCCGAGGTGAGTCCTTTTCTCAGCACCATCACAGAAGTGGGTGGAGTCATTCTCACCACTCAGCTTTTTCTGGTCAGGTGCATTGTGACTGGCGAGAGAGGTACAAGTCAACATATCACGTCCCCAAGAGCTTGTTTTCTATTGATCGGAACTGCCTCGTCATCCGTCTCGACAAGTCTCGCTTTGTGACCGATGGAACATCACCGATGGATGTCACAGGCGAGGTAAGTGTGCAAAGACTCGCCTGTTCTTATGATCACTCTGTGTTCGTAGTGGTGATGCACTCACACCAAGATTCTTTCCTCTACAAGATTACTCTCTTCGTTGAAAGCAAGACATTGATCACGCAGGGCATCTACATCTTCTTCCAGGCCACCGAGCAGTACGATAACCCCAATTCGGCAAAGGTAAGGATATCAGAGGTAGTGCTGCTTGGAGCGACGTGACTCATTCATGACAAACCATCATGTGTAAGGAAATTGTTGAAACACTACCCATATGGGAAGTGTACTATAGCGTGTGTGATGAAGTACCTTGGGAAGAGCGCAGTAGCCGCCGACTGACCTTCCAGCAAGGCACTCACCGCATACGCTTTAGCTTGCCATTCCCCCGCACCAAGATTCCGCCTTCTCTGGTCAGGTACACTGTTATTGATCATCATTCCTCAATGATGTGTCCAATGATATTCACTTCACTTTGCACAGGACCTCAGGAGCCATCAAATACATTGTTAACTATGGCCTCCGGGGAGTGATTGCCTATCCATTCCCACACATCGACTATTGGACTTCATCGGACTTGTACACGCTCAACGTAAGTTTCGATCATGAGAAAGTCATGGCGCCTCTTCGTGTACGTTCCCGCTGCTGCCTGCCAAATGGTAGGTGAAGGATTACGAATGTGCGTGTGTTGTGTAGGGCAAGATTCAAAAGCTGGCTGACAGGAGTGTGAGCGTATCCAGCCTGGCCGGCGCTGTATGGCACATGGTCCACTTTCCCAAGTGTTACTTCCTCTTCAGGGAGCCTGTAAACATCCTCATCCACTTGTCACAATGTTCTTCTGTCACAAGTCCTTTGCTGATGTGGAATTGTGTCTGCAGGTTCGCATCACAATTACTGTGGCAAACAGAACATTCTGGGATTATGAACAGATCACAGTGAAGGTTGTCGAGATCATGAAACCGGCACGACGTGGTGTATGGCATCACGTGGATAGTTACAACCAACCGCTTCCACTCTCGTCACCATCAACGTCGTCCTCACAGCAACTCATTGTAGGCGAGGATAGCTGTATGGAATCAGAGAAGAGCAGCGACAAAACGAGACTCCAGGAAAAGAGCGATGAAGAACAAGATGAGATTGATGTGATTCGACCCACTGCACCTAAAGTGGACGGCCTTCATGTGTTCAACGTGCTCCTACCGAAGCAGTCAGTGCGGCGCGTCACGGTCGAGTTCGCTGTGGAGGAGCACCACGTGAACCATCCTTGCTACGTGCCCTATCTCACCTCCCTTCACCAAGCGCATGCAATGCACATTATCTTGAGGAAGCCCAGCTCCCTGATGGCACCCTCCGTGTCGAGCCTGCATCCTCTCTTTCTGTTCGAGCACCCTCCGCCAAGCAGTAGTTCATCTCCATGAAGAACTTAGTGTCTTTACTTGTTTTCTTGTTCATAAACCTACATACCCTGATTGATTGTGAGGACTGGGGGTTGTTGTGGCAGATTGTTCGACGTGGCGTCACTCCAGATACTGCCATCATCACTGAACCTGTCCAGACCAAGGCGAGTGTACTGGATCCTCTGGCAGATTCGAAATCAAGTCACGGAAGCAAGCGAGGAATGTGGACATGGACGGAAACCACCGGGCTTACCTAGCGGGCAGGCCTGGCCCTCTAGGGCTCCTGTTAGTGCGTGTACAACTCGGGCCATCTGGAGCACTTGCGTTGTCCTCTGAGCACCTTGTGTTCGACTCGTGCACTCCAATGCGCACTCGCAGCCTCAACCTTGACTACACATCCTACATCAACTCGCGGGCGAGCGTGAGCAGCAGCATAGCAGCAACACAGGTCCAAATGGACAGCACAATGGCTTGGAACTTTGGAGCGTCAAACATACTTGGCAGTGCCAATCTCGAGGCAGCATTCTTGAAGACAGAAGAAGGCTTGAGGACGCATCATGTGTTGCGTAGACCACAACTGTCCAACGGAGGAAGTGGCGCTCGAGATGGAAATGGAGACCATGGATGGATTGAAGCTCCTATTCACCTCCCTCAGGTACTTCAGTGAAGTGAGCAAGCGTTGAGATCACCGGGAGATCAATGCTGCGAGAAGAACAAGGGAACTAACCTATGAAAGGCTTGAATGTCCTCACTGCCCACTTGCTTGTCAAAGAAGGCAAGAGCTTCATCCATCTCGGGTCTCTTGGCTGAATGCGCGTGCCTCCAGCACGAGACGCCGCGTCAAGTCATCGTCGCATTCTCTTCCTTGATGCGAGCGAATCCAAAGTCGGCCACCTTGACGTTCCAGAGCCTGCATCCTCTCTTTCTGTTAGCGAGAAGCACTTTATTTCGAAATTTTGAATCTGTTTCGCAAACATTTCAATTTTATGGTTTGCAGTGAAAGCGGAAGTTAAGCGGATGGACGCAGCAAGAGACGAGGTGTGGTCGGTACCCGGGTGGGGTGACCTTCCTAGCGAGTTGCAGCTCGTAGTCTTTAGTTTCCTGTCGCCGATCGAGGTAGGTCTTTGTTGTGTGGGGTGTTTTGTACAACCGGTTCTATTGGACGATGATGTACAGACAGTACAGCAAGCAAGGCTGGTGTGCCGAAGCTGGAGATGCCTGGCTGATGATACACAATTGTGGGTTGGGCACTACCGCACTCTGTTCGGGCCGCACCTCCCAGATGACTGCCTCAGCGAAATTCGGAGACGCAAGAATGACTATCGAGAGCAGTGCATCAAAGTTCTTCCTGGCCTGGCGCACCCCCAGAAGTATGGGATACGTGGCGATGAAGAGAAGCTGCGGTGGGCAAGCGAACAAGGCCTGGCAGGAATTGTGCGCCACTTATGTACCATACCCTACCAGTTCACCAATCCTCATCAGCACGGATGCGTGCGCCTGATCCATATTGAATGTGATGCAGTGAGCAACTGGGAATTCTCGTTGCCCAGGCTGACAGAGATTAAGCCGAATCCACTCCTGCTAGCCATAGCAGAGGGCCATCTGGGTGTTGTGCACTGCTTCATCCACATTCACACCAATTCAGGTACGCTATAGCTACATGCAAGATAAATGATCCTTTATCTCATGATGCTTTGCTTTCAGGAATTGCATGGTGGCAAGTGTTCCTTCCGTCCAATGCAGTGTATGATATAGCCTTGGATCTGGCCGTGCGCAACGGACACACCCAACTGACAAAGGATCTGCTCCAGCTGGCCCCAAAGGGTTAATCTTTCTTATTGATCACCTGCATTCTGCGATTAACACTCAGGTGCTTGATCTTAACCAGAAATGGAGGAGAGGAGATATCACACGCTCCTGAAAACAGCCATACATGAGCGTCAGGTGGAGACCATGAATATGTTGGCCAATCTTCCTGATTTGAGCTACATAGACGAGGAAGAGATGAAAATGGCTATAAGAACGCAATGCCCATCCCTGGTAAAAGTGTTACTAAGCAGCAGAAAGGTTTCTTTGCCTGTGGCAATAAGTGGTACGGTTGTGCACAATTGATGTAACACTCACACTCACGCTCATCCTTTTCCCAGGGCTGTTCATTGCTGTTACCCACTATGATTCCTCAATTGTGGATCTTCTGCTCCAATATGGAGCGTCTCCAAACTCAATCAATTCAACAGGGCAAACTGCTTTAGCTTTTGCCCGTACAGCCACCATTGCAGAGCTTCTTTTGGTTCAGGTATGGTGTTGATATCCAACATGCCTTTGTGTGCTCACACATATGGTTGCAGGGTGCAGATCCCAACATTGGCTGCCCAGTGGCCAGTGCGCCAATCTCTATTGCTAGAATTCTATTAAGACATGGTGCACGTGTTAATGAACTTGACTCAAGAGGCTTATCTCCCTTACATCACGCTGTCACTGATGAGTACGTGCTTCCATTCATCACCTTGAAGTTACACTCATGTGCTGCACGTGACCAACAGGCAGAGATTTACATTCCTATTGGAACAAGGGGGAGACCCAACCATTGTTTCTAGGAGTGGGGAGACTCTGCTGCATAGTGTGCAACAAGAGATCGAGAACTGCTATGATGATATGTGGTCTTACGTGAGCATACTAGATTGTAAACGTGTGGAGGCGATTCTCCGCAGCTTACTGAGTGAGGAGCCACTATCCCCGAGAAAGCCAGAAATAAAAGAAATCTGATTGTTCTGTTGCTATTCAGCTGATGGTCCACGCTGCCTGTGCATGGCTTTGGCATTGGTCTGGGCAGAGTCGCTGGTTCGAGCTGATGTACTCACCCAAGATGGAATTTTCGTGTTCGGGCCTCTTCTTGTTTGTTGTACATGGCAATAGGAAGTTAGATGTCAGCTGGCGGTTGAGGTCCTTGATGCGTCTTCAAGATTGATGAGCGAAGCACCATCTTGCCATTCCAGCTCAATGACCTGCAATAGTGTTTATTTGATGGTCCCAACAAGGCCTGCTTTTGGTTCATTAGCTAGCCAGCTGCAAATCGATGCCCAGTGACCGTGCAAGGCCTTCTCGTGTCACTTGGTGGTGTTCCATCGTTCGGCCCAGGATGTCGGCCAGGATACACATCATTTCTTGGGCGATGTCCTCCTGCCATAACCTCTCATTTCTTGCACATTCAATCACATGTTAGAGATACCACGGCCATCTATTGTGGAAGAACTTACCTGATGATGGTGGAAAGAACATGCTTCATCTCATCATTCCACTCGGAAATGTCATTGGTTGCATCTCCTTGACTGACACTCATTACGAGTCCTTTGAAGGTCATCCGGAGTACCTCACTTACAATAGCAGTAATTTTCCGCCCTGCACACACACACACACACACACACGCACGCACTGATCAGAATGTGTGCTGGATTATCTGTTCAAGTGAAAGATAAGAGAACCAGGAAGGAGCGGGTCAGCAAGTTTGTCCAGCAGCGTGCTTTTCATATCCCCAAACAGACCAAGCTCGATCAGATAGGACTTAGTCATGCCACTGCTGAAGAACAGCGTGCTTTGGGCCAGTTCTTTTTGGTCACCAGCCGAATCCACAACTGATTGAACTAGCACTTGTCTGACGACAGGCAGCCACTTGGAGACATCACACAACAACTCCATTTCTGAAACGCTTGTCACTCTCCTTCTGAAGTTGTCATCGTTCAACTTTTCTGTGATAGCACAACAATCCACTGATGAGAGATATGTCTCTGGTTCACCATGAGAGGGAAGTGAGAAGATACGTAAGAGTTCACTGTCAAGGGAGCAGAGACCACGACAGCGCATGATGAGCCGACAAATGCCTTGTGCGGCCACTACCTGCAACAATGACAACAACCTGGTTATCACATTGACACAGCGCTGGAAAGAAGTGAGTTGTACTTGCACATGTGGCGCCTGGCGTAATTCCTCAATCTTTGCTTTGTGCTGGACTAGAGTCCTCAGCTCATCAGGCAATTTCTTCGTGAGCTCTTCCTTTTTAATAATTTCACCAGTTTTGCTTTCATCTGATGACGAGTTCACACTTAATCCAAGTCCATTGTGTAGTGGCAGGATAAGTACAAAGCATAGGACTTATGCATACCTCTTGAACTGATCCAGGATGCTGTAATAAAAGCCGCGTGATCTTGCAGCGAAATGACCTCTCCTGTGAGAGCAAGGATCCAAGGAACAAGCATCAGCATAGTTTCCAGCAATTGGTGAGAGCACTGAATAGGTGTGGGTAAGTTTACCTGGGGGCCTTGGAAGGACACACGTGAGGAAAGCCAATATTCGCCTCACCATGCTCTCCACGTCACTGCCCTGGCTATCAGGCCCATCATGTTGATTGAAACCATTTGCTGTGATTGGCGCGATGAAAGACATCGCGGCCAGAGCATTCATTCTTGTCGCATGGGAGTGGCTGGCATCTAAGACTATGGCTTCAAGATGAGCCAGTGTCTTACTACACATTCGTGGAGCCATCTATCACACCACGCACATACCACACATGAGCATTCCAATCCACAGCGCTCAGTCACGATGATGGTGGGAAGAGGTACAGCAATAAGAAGAATGGCCTGCTGTTGCAAGAGAATGTCGTGAGGACAGTTGTGTAACAGATTTACAATCACGTCCATGTGTTTCACCTGTACACCAGTGATCATGAGTTGGTTTTGCACCAGGAAGACATGTAGAGAAAACATACAACTTCATCATAAGTGTTTTGTGCATAAAGACAGTCTGCTCGTCCATCATAGCCTGTCAGGAAGTATTCTAGGGGAAAGACCACTATCAAGAACACGAGGAACTACCAACCTGTTTCTTTAGTGGTTCGGAAACAAAGAGAGGAGGGAACATGTACTTGAAGAATGAGGGGCTTGTGGACAGCTTCATACTCAAGAAGACTTGCAATCCACTTGGCTGCCACTGGTGATACTGGGTATCTTGTACCTGCTCATTAATAACAGGATAGGGATATAGGGATTATCTCCACTGTTGTTTAATGGCAAGGAGAAGATATGAGTGCCTTGGTGCAACACTTTGCTATAGAGAGAATAAAAAGCTTTCTCGTGCACTTGCAGAGAACGTGAAGCTAGTCTGTGGATCAACTGGGGCACATCTGATGCTGCATGTCATCAATCACAAGGTAAGCAGAGTGTGCTCAATCAATGTATGTGTGTATGAGTACCAGATCCATAGGCATGAGTGAGATTGGTCCAATCCTCCGCATTTTCAAGATCTTCTAGCGTGGGCACCCTGTTTGTCATCACAGTTAATGTTGAATCACAGCCATGATAGCCCCAGATCATACCATTTTCGTCCAATTAAATGTGGCAGCAATGGGGCATCAAGGAACTTGCGTAACTCATCTCGAGTGCTACAGAGGCCTTTATGGGTAAGCGGGCCCATTGCTTTACTGCCTTCCTGTAGGCTCTTGAGTCCTGCCTTTGCCTCTTCTTTTCTGCATGCATCAAGTGGTTTAGACTAGTGCCGTAAGTGTTCAGAGGATGTTCCTAACTGGATCCATTTCCACACGTTGTCAAACCGATCATCAAACGCCAACTTTCTGAGCACAGACACAACTGATGAGTCCATTTCTTGCACCAGCGAGTCATTGGGCAACGCGTCTGGCAACAGTAAGTCAATCAAGCATAGTGCAAGAACGTTCCTGTGATGATTTGGTTAGTACTCAAACCAGGACTTAAGCATGTACTGTAAACAACTGTAGTTGCCACAGGAGCATACGGATCCTCTTCTCCTGTTGATTGGGCAAGGCGTTCAACCGTTTGAGGGATGACATGTTGCTTTGCCCACGTGTGCTCCACATTGATCAGTGCATTGTAAATTCTCTATAGGGAAGAGTTAATCAACACACTTGCACAGAGAAAGATCAGGGAAAGCAATACCGGAGGAAGGGATATTGGTCGAATTGGAAGCTGAATCGATGGAACAGATGGTCTCTCTGGCATCCACGCAGGCTTACTACTATTAATGACTTGCATCTGGGCGCTATAGTCGTCCAGCTGATATTGCACCAAGCTCAACACTTTCTTGTCTTCGATGAGTCTGGTGATGGGTACATCTTGCCATTCTGTTGCAAGGACGCTGATACCTCCTGTTTGTTGTTGTTGTTGTTGTTGCTGTTAACACTGCACTTCATGATGGATGTTGAGTCCTCGTACCTCCCACGGCAATCCAGGCAGCATAAACTGGTTTACTGTCCGCCAGAAGATTGATGGCGTGTTCAATCGCTGCTGGAGGCGGGGGCTTGATATGTTTAAGCGCCGCCACAGCAAGTGCGGCTGTGGTGAGTATGCCTGGAGGTTCAATCTCTGCATCCGTCTTGTCTTCAGCTTTATTAGCCTTCCCATCATTGTGCATATCTGGTGTGATAAACGCCATCATTTAACAGGTCTGACAAGTCGCCACCATAGCCCTGGCATTCTTACCTCCGTTAGGGTCGGGCTCCAGCGGTGCGTCACACATGTACTTTATCACTTGCCTTGCTTCCTGCAACTTAGTCTCATTTCCAATAGTATTCCTGTACCACAACCGGTACACCAAATCAGTGGCATGCTCACAGCAGGGCTCAGTCTCGTGAAAAACGTACTGGAATTGCTCAGAGAGGGCAAGAATGGCACTGGCACGCAACTTGTCACTGGTCTTCTCATACTTCATGCGCTCGATCAAGAGTGGGATGATGTTCAAGTTGTCCGGCGTCACACGGTTTGTTTGCAGCCATCCTACGAGTGTGATCCTTGCCTCTGGTGGCGTCCTCTCATCAGTCTGTAATCACACAAACACCCATTAAAGTGAGTTAAATAGAAATACAACAGAGAAGAACATGTGTACAATGATTGAGAAAATGTGACCCATCCACGGTTCAAGATCGTATAAGTTGATGCTGTGTAAGCTGACAAGAAGGGCCAATCGGTGCTCGGCCTCAATCTCCTTGTCATTCATGGCCGCTAATGATGCTGCTTCTGCTGCTCGTCTTGCCTCCGCCTGGAAGAAGCGCACGAATCGTCAGTACTTGGTGTTTCATCAACAACTCACACTATGTATGTGTGTTTCGAGTTGGAACAGATGCAACATCAATGTTACAGTGAGTGGAAGATATCGTATGCGCCGAATGAGCTCGCCGAGTGCAACGCGCCACACCTGGCTGTTCCTGCCACCGGCCAACCCGACTTGGGCTATCAGCAGTTCAGTGGCCTGACTCGCCGTCAGTGCGCAACCTTCATCGTTGACCACCATGCGCACAAGCTCTGCGATTGATACAGTTGTTAACGCGTCTGTCACGCACATCGCGTTCGTTGTTCCAATGATAGATAGGGACTGAGAGAGACTGTAGGGCACTGGGGAGATGGGAGAGTGTATTTAGTAGGAAGAATACAGACAGTAAAGAAGAAGATAGTGGTGGAGGATCCGGCGCTCTGTTGTGAGTTCTGTTTCTCTCAGCACATCGCCGTTCTTATATGCCGAACGGTTGTCCTGCTGTCCTGGCCAGTCAGGGCTTTCGGCATTCTGGGACGTTCCTGATTGGCCTGTCAGTTACCGTCATTCGCTGGGATCTCCCCATTCGCCTGGATCTCCCATAGGAGACCGGTCAAGACGTGGCGCCACCCGCGTCACACTCCTCCCTGCGAGAATTGGACCCTCTTGGTCCTGCTTGTGGCTCTAGCCTTGCGGCTCTGTTCGTAGCGTGGTAGGAGCTCGTCCGCGTTGATGTCCTCAGCGTCCACCCAGGAGTTGTATCGATTAGAGAAGCCTTTGAACTTGATAAGGTACTGCCTCTGCCCATTCACCTGTCGATCGTCCAAGATCGCGTCAATCTCCAACTCCTCGACGCCGTCCTGTTGCTGCCGAAGGCGCTCTAAGGAATCAAATAAGGAGTCCCCATCGTTGTAGTGCTTAATCCGCCGCACGTTAACAACCTGTGTATCTCGAGGGTTGTTAACGTGTTGCAGCACTACAACCAGCTTACCACGCAGCTCGATGATGCGGTATGGGCCTGTCCATGGCTTCGCTAACTTGAAGGTCCGTCCCTGAGGAAGCTGGCCCAGTCGCAGGAGCACCTTATCACCGGCCGCGTAGCGCGGCTCATCCCGATTATGATCGTAGTGTCGGCGGTTGGCGTTCTGCGCAGCCGTCTGCGCCTGGACCACCAATTTCCAGGCGTCTTGCAGGCGCGTGACCAGTTCGGATCGATACTGCCTTGGTGTGGTCCCTAACGCGTCGATCGGCACACCAGCAGTGATGTCGGCCGGACCGTTCGGCTCTCGACCATACAAGAGGAAAAAGGGTGAATCCCCTGTGGATTCGTGCTGGCTTGTCCGATAAGCCGCTAGCACGTAAGGCAGGAAGACATCCCAGTCGTCCTGCTGTTCGCTTACCACCTTAGCCAATAGGCCTTCCAAGGTCCCGTTAAAGCGTTCTACGAGACCATCCGTCTGAGGATGGTAAGCCGTCGTGTTCTGCTTGCGCACCTGGAGAAACTCGTTGATCTCCTTGAGCACCTTGCCTAAGAAGACTGAACCACGATCGGAGAGCAAGGATTCTGGTGCTCCATGCCGGCAGATGATCTGGTCTACGAATACCTTAGCCACCGTTGTGGCCTTGGCATCAGGGATGGCGAAGACTTCCGGCCACTTCGTCAGGTAGTCAACGAAGACCAACAGATGTTGATTCCCTGCAGTCGTACGCGGGAGTGGCCCCACCAGGTYGACACCAATGYGCTCGAATGGTCTGGTGCATGGTGGGATGGGCTGTAGCTGCCCTGGCCGCCTGCCCTTGGGATCGTTGCGCTGCTGGCACGTTGGGCAAGAGGCCACCCACTGCTTCACCTGCGTGTACATCCGGGGCCACCAGTAGTGGATCCTGATCCGTTCCAGGGTCCGCTTCTCCCCTAGATGTCCGCCTAGCAGGTGATCATGATGCGCACGCATGACCTCCTCCACCATTGAGGCTGGAACTACTAC
>CDEZ01022945.1:0-27856 GCA_000826365.1 Acanthamoeba royreba | reverse complement strand
CCCAACCGTTGGCGCGCAGCCACTGCAACACTGCGAGATGACCTTGCAGGGCCGCCCAAGAACAGGCTCTACCGCTGGTCTGCGTGGCGGGACACTCGTTGGCGCGCAGCCACTTCAACATCTCGAGATGCCCTGCTCTTGCGGCCTGCGCGCAAGTCGTCCTTGTCCAAACACTCCCGTTGGCGCGCGCCCACTTCACAACACTGAACCAACCCGCGCGAGCGGCTTGGTCGATAAAGTCCCTGGGCGCCGCCAGCGCGGGCCGGCCGTCACGTTGTTCTGGCTCGCTTGAGCAAAGACCGAGAAGGAGGTCGTTCCACCTTCGGCACACGAGGCGCGCACAGGTCCAACTAAGCCGATCCACATACATGAAGATCATGCTTATCAGCTCGGGCATGAGGTCTTCTTCCATATCGAGAAATATGAAAAGAAAAATGTTTTCTCCTCGCCTTATTCTTTTCCTTTTATTTCTTTCCCTTATTCTGGAGAAAAGCTTTCCCATCATTTTCCTTATTTCCTTATTTCCAAGTGCAAGCGAAATTTCAAGATTATTTGTTAGCGCCGAAAAGATTACAAAAACAAAGGCGGACAGCATGCAGCAGCCCTCCGCAAGTGCGTTTTATTTTATTTTATTTATTTTTTTAATATTCCTTTGTTGGGGACTGACCAATTCTCAAAAATCTCCTGGATCAAATTGGTGCACTACAGAGATGATGGAGCGGATGAGCCGCATCAAGCACAAGATCCTCGTGCTGTCCGGGAAGGGCGGAGTGGGCAAGAGCACCGTGTCGACCCAGCTGGCGCTCGCTCTTGCCAAGACCGGCAAGAAGGTACCGTTGCTGGCATCGTGCTGCTTACTTCTTTGTAGCACCTCTGATAGGACATGCGGCTCATTGTTGCGTGTGGTCTCTTCAGGTTGGCTTGCTGGACGTCGACTTGTGTGGACCCAGTGTGCCCACACTGCTTGGACTTAAGGACAAAGCCGTGCATCAGGCCTCAGAAGGGTGAGTTCGCGGGCTTTGGCTCAGTTGTTCATCCAGTCTGCAGTGAAAGCCACAGTGAATGTGTCTGACTCAGCAACTGTTGACCAGATGGGTGCCGGTATATGCCGATAAAGAACAACGACTTAGCGTGATGTCGATAGGCTTTCTGCTTGACAGTCCTGATGCGCCAGTGGTATGGCGAGGACCGAAAAAGAATGGTGCTCACCACTCACTCTCATGCCCGGTGACTATCATCGATTGACGCTATATGAATTGTACCCTCGCAGCCGTGATCAAGCAGTTTCTGGAAGATGTGTGTTGGGGCGAATTGGATTATCTCGTTATTGATACCCCACCAGGTGCTACAATGAAAGGGTGACACCTTCCGTGCTCACTGCAGTTCACTTAAAGTGTGCTATGTCGTGCAGGCACATCTGATGAGCACATTTCCGTGACGCAATACCTTGGCACATTCAACCCTGATGGTGCTGTGATTGTAACAACGCCTCAGGCACGAGTTTCCACGTTACATGTCATTGCGTATATCCCCTTCACTAACCAAATCTATTCGTACAGGGAGTTTCATTGTCTGATGTGAGAAAGGAGATTAGTTTTTGCAAGAAGATTGGACTTCCCGTGCTGGGCGTTGTGGAAAATATGAGTGGCTTCGTCTGCCCATGCTGCCAAGAAGTCACGAATATCTTTTCTACTGGTGGTGGAGAAGCCATGGCTAAGGATATGGGAGTACGCGCCACCACGTTCTCGCACTCAATGGGGATCTGTGTGACTTAAGAGAATTTCTTTAGGTACCGTTTCTTGGACGAGTGCCGATTGACCCTAACCTGACCACCTGCGGAGAATCTGGCGTTAGCTTCTTCGAGCGGTATCCCTCGTCGCCATCCCTTAAGGTCCTGGAAGACTTCATTAGCAAGCTACGTGACTAGCGGCAGCGTAAGTTCAGGTAGAACTGGAATACATTGAACGTTCGCTCAGTGGGAAAGTGATGCCGCAAGCACGAGGGCTAGCTACAGAGGTCATCAGCACAACACTAAAGGACCAGATCAACTTGGCAACGAGCAAGAGAAGACTGTTTCGACTGGTCAGGCACATTGAAGGAGAAGCACAAGTGAGAGGAATGAAGGTAAGCTATAGAAGGGGAATAGGTTGCAATTCTACAACATCAGGGAAGCCTGCAGGAACGACCGCCTCTGCTTCAACTATTCGCACGCATTAGTGAAGGGCCAGGTGCAAGCTGTCGGCGGAGCATCGTAGTGGACAGTCGAGTCGCACTGGCCCAAGCACTGGGTTGGTAGAACCGGATCGGGAGGTGCGTTTGCTCCTTCCAAGCGCACATTGGCGAGTGCACTGCTCAAGCACGACGTAGGCTGTGTGCACGTCGGATTGGAAGGCAGAGTCTGTCCGAAGGTGATCCTGCAATACCAACGATCAGAATCAATGCACAAGATGATGGTCAGGATGCATGTGCCCGTGTGAACGTACTTGACGGTAGGACATCCACCCGTGGGGCACTCGGGGAAGGTGTTGCCATACTGGGCGCACACTTGGTTGCACTGAGCTAGGTTTTCATCGCAGTTGGTGACGGAAGCGGCCGTGGCATTGTAGACACACTGGCCCGATGCAGAATCGAGCACGCATGCACCAGGCGGATAGCAATGGGTGTTCTTCGGGAGATAGTTGGACACGCGCACCTTCAGCCTGCCCGAAGCCGAGTCGTACGACCAAGTGGCGGCACCGGCGCTGGTGAAGACTGCCGAAGGGTTGGTGTTGTAAAGGTTGGTCATCTGGCCGTACTGCACGCTCATGAGAGCGCTGTTCAGGCCTCCACCAATGCAGATCGAGAAGTCTACGTAGTCGCTCGTGGAGTACGAATACATGAGTCGGATGAAGAGCGGGAGCGAAGAGGGCAGGGCCGGAGAGAAGTTAACATGGTACGAGCCACCCTTGATGGCCAGCAGGAAGTGCTGACGTACATTCGCCGTAGGTACGCCCTCCAAGTTAGGCAGAGGCGCTGCCGTCGAGCTCCAGGCACGCGTAGCAGTCAGAAGGCGCGCGGAAGTGTTTTGCAGTATAAAGTGGGCATTCACATAGGAGTAGGGACTTGTGATGCAGGTCTCGGCCGAGAGACACTCGACTTGCCACACGGGACCTCGATGGAACTCGTAGTTGTTGATGGACGTAGAATCTAAACATGAAGTGTTATTCTAGAGAAGCGGCATTGTGGAAGGGCAAAGCAAGTACCTGAGAATCCGGTCAGGGTACCATCAAGATCGAGCAAGAAGGTCTGCTTGTCACCGTCCTTGAGAGGCTGGGAGAAAGTGTCGGCAATGCGTGGGCCCACAACGAAGTGGCGAACCGAAGTATTCACGAAGGTGAGCCCTTCGCTGGTGAAGGCGGCTGGGTAAAGGAAGATGTTGGGCAAGAACCAACCGATTGCTGTGTTGTTCCTGGAAGTACATCCGCCCTCATCAGCAAACATTTCAAGAAAGCGAACTTTGCGTGACGCACCATACGACGGGCTGAACAGAGCCTGGCATCCTGGTCACGGGCTCTCCAATGCGTGGATTGAAGTTGTGGAAGTTACAGTCCGACATGTGGGCGGGTCCGTCGTAGAATTGATGGCCACGACGCTCACCAAAGAAGCCTCCTGGATAGGTAGAACCGGTCTTGCTGTTCACACCTACGAAGCGCATGTCAGCGAAGGCCAATCGATCACACCTAGGTCAGCAGAGCAAATGTACCAGCGCCAACCCTGTTGGCTGTTTCACCGTAAGGCTGCCACATATCAGCGAACTCAGAGAATCCCACGTAGGTTGTATTCGTAGAGGCACCCTGTTATGATCATTAAGCAAAGAAGAGTGCAGAAACAAGGTCGTCTACGATACAACATACCCAGTAACCTTCCACGACGCCAGAGGGATCACCACCTGAGACCATGGTCACGCCGCCCATGTTGTTGTCTACGATGGCTGAGTTTCTCAACCAATACCAGAATGCTGAGTCATCCAGACGAGTAAGTCTCAGTGGGATGATAGGAATCAGAGGTGAGATTGCGCGTACGTCGAAGCCAGACAGCAGAGTACAGTGGCGAACCGCGGTTCCTATATACAGTGACTGAGTCAATTATACCAATGGCGAAGTTGTTGTTGGATCCACCATCCACTGTAGAAAGGATGAAGTCGTAGCCGTTTGGCTGCCAGTCAAGGTCAGGAGTGTTGTGGGGTAGTGTGCCAAGTACGTCCGAGCCTCTGCAGCAGTAAGCAATTCATCAGTATGGCTCCGCTTCATAGCATTAGTTTAATGTCCACGCACACTGGAGCGCAATCTCCGGCAGCGTTCGCTGGCGGGATCGTGTCGATGCCCAGGAAGCATGCATGGGCAACATTCCCTATTGCGTTGGTGAATCTTCTCTCGATATTGTGCCATTCTGAATTAATAGAGTACCCTTGAACTTGTACAAGGGAGCACGCTTGCCATTGGAAAACGGGGCAATTTTGAGGTCGTCCACATTTGCAGACGCTCCACCCTGACGACCAACAAACCAGAAGCAACGCCCGCACGCAGCAGCACCTTCATTCACATACATTAGTCTAGTCCCGGAAAGGTGAGAGCGCGGAGGATGTACCCACGGCGACGTTGTTGGTGATTGTGTTAAATGCATTGGTGATCCAGAAGATGGAAGGGTTAGCTTGATCGCTTTGAATGATCGGCTGTACGTTGGAGGGATTCCAGAACGAGTTGCTCATAGCCGGCTTGGCCTGGTGATGCGAAGAGGAAAGGTCCATTGAGAGCCAGCGCTTTTAGCATAGCACTAAACACGCGTACCGTAATGCCAATATTGGAATCAAGGACGTTGTTGGTCTCATAGCCATCTTCAAGGTAGAATCCATGGCCATAGGATTGATAACCAACATTCCTGACCAGCGTGACTCGACGAGTACCATGAAGCACGATCCTGAACATCCATNGGTCAACTTATCGCTCTCTTACACTGTAGTCAAACGCGCAGCTACGTACCAGCGATTCCAGCTGCTGACAATCGAACAATCGCGAACGAAGGTGTTGGTGGGGGCATCGACCACGATGTGGAAGTGTATCGGATAGCGCATGATGAATCCGCCCTGGCCCAGGCTCACGAATTCCACACCTTCAATCTGGACCGAAGTGAATCCTCGGCGGAAGATGGTGTGCCCACCGTAGCTCGGATTGGCCGTATTGGATGCTGTGAGAAGATTGAAAGAATGTAACTTAGTAATCAACGCTAGAGACTCCTCAGCACATGTGTACCTGATTCTATACGAATGTTCCGCGAGAGCAATGCGACCTCTGCGCGGATGTCCACAGTTCGCGAGTAATTCAACAGCTTACCCTGGACGTGGATGATGCCGGCTCAGTCAACAAGAAAGATCGGAAAAGAAGAAAGGTAAGAAGACGAACCCAATGAGGGTACTGAAGAGCTGGAGAGAAGTTCACCACAGTGCCTCCCGAGGTCACTGAGGTAATGGTCACTTCCTCGCTGTGGTCGGGTTCAAAATCACTGATGCGGGTGGAGATCAACAAGTCAGTTGTCTGCTCACGCAAGGTACGTGTGAATGAGAGCACTTACCTGGTAGTGACGACCACATGATCTCCTGCTTGCCAGTCGACTGGCTTCTCTAGAGTAATACTCGTAGCTCCGATGGCCGCGGTGGCGGCGAGGTGAGTCCAGCTCACTCCTCCTGACCGAGAAACACCTGCTCACGCTCTAAGTGAGACCACCTCCTGGGTACTGCCTCATGCGTGGCAGGCCATACGCACCCTTGGAGCCGCGCAGGCTGAGAGTGCCACCAGTGCCAACGGCAAGTACGCGATTGCCGTAGGGACTTGAGCTTCCCTCCGCAGCTGCAGGTAGGAACTGGCCAGCGTAGTAGCCTCCGGGGCTGCTCAGTCCAGGATCAGTCGGAGAGCCCTCTATGCGGATCACCTGATGATGAAGATCATTAGGATTCAGCCATCATGTCATGACTGACCATCCACCATTACGGGAATAAGTATACCGCATTGTGAGTGAAGGCACACTGCTCATCTCCCACGATCAGAGCGCCTGTTCGTCACCACTAAGAAGTGAGTTGGCATCCTTCAACTTTGAAGACTGATAACGTACCGCCATCTTCAATGATGATGTTCTTGACACGAAGGGTAATGTCCTGGTCGGCGAACACAAGCACGCCGTTTTGGTGGAGCTTGAGGGAGTAGGCCGACAGGTCCACAGTGGCACCCTGCACCAGCAGGCGGGTACCCGTCACGTGGTACGCGCCTTCTGCGTCTGGTGTGGCCGTAGCAATCCAGGAACTGAGAGTCCTATCGTAGGTGTCCCACGGGCAAGCACGAATGGCAGAGATCGCCAGGCAGACAAGGAGGCACGCGCGCACCCAAGAGTGAAGCACGGCCACCATTCTTCTTCACCGGTCTGTGTCGTCGAACTGTGAAGTGTACTTGGGGTGTGCAGAGGAGTACTGGGATGTGGACTGGGCTGAGGTGACTGACTTACGTTTTATACGTAGGTTCATCAACCGCTCGGACCAATCGACATCGGAGCTACGAATGCCGGTGGATGATTGGCTCTCGGGGCTTTGGGGCCGGAGCTCACTATCCGCACTATTTTGGGTACAGAACACAGCGCTACGAACTATGTAGGGTGCCCCCAGGGGTGAGCGTACCTTGAGGTCACAGAGGCCGCATTGGACGCGTGGCGGTTCCAGAGCGAGTTTCACAGGAGTGTTCGCGTGTTGGGTGGGGAGAGGATAACGCATGCTGCGGTCTCACGGTATGATAGCTATGATCGTATAGCGTAAGTGGGCGATTCCACGTGAAATGGAGCAGTGGGTGAACAGTGTACCTTTGCACTGCCTCAGTCTTATGGAAAGGTTCGTCCGAACTCGGCCGAGAGAAATGATCGTGCACAGCAAGTCCTCCTTTAGCTCTAGACGTATCAGGCCTAGACTTGTCAGGCTGTTCTCCACGTTATAGAATAACTCCGTATGACCTCGGGATGGCCTGTACACGACGAGGGAGAGGTGAATGCAGTAGCCCATACACACACGAGCAAGAAACAGAGTGTGAGTGCTGATGCGATCAGGGACAACGCGCGTGTTGTTGCTGCCTATCTTGTCCTACAAGATAAATCCCATCATGATGACGACGTGGATCCTCAACTCTTCGTTGGTTTGCTTGCCCGCATGCATAAGAAGATCGGGCGACGAGTGTCGAAGTGGACCAGGCTGGGATCTGCGGCAAGTGCTTCTGGTGTTGGCCTTGGCTCCAGCATGCGATCGATTTGCAGTCCAGCATCGATGAGGCCATTGACCCAAGTGGACATCGTTCGATGATACCGCTCGACCCCTGACACAATCCACGTCGCCGTCCGCAATCCTTCTTGATGGTAGTGATCGTAGATAAAGTATTTGAACTGGCCTACCTACAGAGAAGAGTGAAGAGACAAGGAGTTAGCAGCGACACCGTATGAAGTGTATCAACAACCTTTCCATCTGGTTCACTCTCTTCCCTCACTCCGGCTGGATGGATTCCTTGAGCAGAGGTCGCCATGGGATGTTCCGTGGAGAAGACGAAGATACCGCCCGGCTTCAACCACCTCGCCACCCGACGGAGCAGCGGGTCGATGTCGCGCACGTAGTGCAGCACAAGGCCTGCCACAACCACATCGTACACGCCATCATCTTCTTCTTCTTCTTGTCCCGGATGATCCGCCGCGCACTCTTCCAGAGATCGTTCCACGAACTGTAAACGACCGCCGTAGATTCCTGGCTGGCGCGCTTCATCTTCGGCCAAACGTGCGCGCGCCACACCAAGCATGCGCTGCGAGACATCGACCGCGCACACTGTAGCTCCTCGCTCTGCCAGTGGGAAGCTCAGCTTCCCTGTGCCTGCGCATCACTGTGATCATCAGTACCCGAGAGGAAGGAAAAAATATATTTTCGAATTTTTATATTTTTATTATTAATTATTAAATTATATAGAATTTTTAATTTAAAATATAGAAAGGGAGAGGGCACCGCAGCCAAGGTCCAGGAACCGCAGGCCAGACCACTGCTCGGGAGGCGGCAGGAGCGAGAGGAGCGCCGGCCGCTCGATGCCGTCGTTGATGGGGTTGGGCTGTGACCAAATAGGGCGGTAGCCCTCGAAGAACACAGGGTTGTCATAGACGTTCTGCGGTTGCCCGCTGCCGACAGCGCTGTCTGCATTCTTGGCTGTCGGTGCGGCCGTACTTGTGTTCATCTCACGCTCCTCGTCAAAATGCTGCGATGCAAATTATGATAACTCCTAACATTTGTCGGAGTAGCAATGGCTACCCACACTATAGGTGAATTGTATCCTTGACAACATAAAGATTGACATTTCAATAATTTCACTTCGAAATTATCACACGGGTTTTGTGGCTTTAGAATCCCAATTCTGTCGACAAGGTTATTCCGAAATGCTTTTCGGTATTGTTTCGTGAATTGCGAAACCCTGTGGTGACGCCTTGATCTCGTTGTTTCCCAGTGTTTCCTCTACTGGCAGCTCAGTCTTTGTCCATGCCCCTCCCCCGACATCTTCCAGGGTCTCATCTTCTACCTTGGTTCTCTCGGGGGGGCGGGTGTGGCCCCTCCATCGGTGGTCACAACACCCAATGGTGCGCAACAGTTACAATATCCGATGAAATATATCTAATTGATACACCGTTTCTTTTTGCGGCCTGTTGCATAATATGTTAGTATCTTTGCGGCAGTGTGCGTTAAGATTGTGTACCTTAGATATGAGTTGAGGAATCGACTAGACCCTCCAGCGAAGGGAGTGCTTCAAGGTTTGTTTCTGCCCATCTTCGCTTTCTACCACGTGTTGATATTGCTGGTTGTCCATGCTGATGATGCTCCATTCACAGTTGTGCATGCAGTTGTTGGCGAGCAGCTTCGATTGGTCCACCAGAGAATCCGCTGGTCCCACCACGTAGCCATATCTTGTTTGTGCAGTGTTTGCACTTGAGGGCATAGTTCGAGAACTTCTCCACTCCATGGTATGTCTCCAGAAAGTACCCAAGATGGTAAACAAAGATGTGGATGTAGGTCATGGTATGTTTGGCAGCTTGATATGTATCAGTGTAGAGTTTTGCAAACCCTAGAGCCCATGTGAGCCAATCCTGCTCTGTTATCTTCACACGCGCTTGACAGGCAAGTGTCACCAGTTCATGAAAGGCATGCCACACCTGTTTCGCCTTTTCTGCCTTGCTTCTCATTTCAGCGTTACTAATAGATGGTTTGGTTAATGTGTGTCAATCTTTATCAGCATAACAACATACCCTGCTTGCACTTTCATTACTTCAATAAACTCGGCATGATAGCACAAAACAGTTAACCATTCTGGCTGTCCCCACCATGTGTTCTTGACCCGCTCCATAAAGCTACGCCCTTCTCTGGCTGGTGGCAGCTTGATTTTCCTTGCCTTGCAGATCTCCTCCCAGGCACTTGCAACTGTTGCTGACAGGTTCATATCTGTGAGCAGAAGCTTGAATAGCTTTTTGATGATAGCAGACAAGCAGTGCAAGAAGCATGGAATTATGTGCATCTGTGGGAATCAAAGAATACATTGGCCATGAGCTCCATGATGTGCGCGTGCATGCTCCTGCTGAGCAGACTTCGAAGCAGGTATGTTATGCTCGTCCTTCTCAACATCAGCGTCTGAGCACATGGGCCAGCTTTGGCTTATTGAAGTCAAAGATCTCTTTTTGGCAGACATTGCAGTAGGGACACTGTCACTTGGCATTTGATCGATATACTTCATAAAGTCCAAGTACTCGTACTAATGCCTATTATCAAATATGAGTGTGTATAAGGATTTGCTCACTCCACACTTGTACTTTTATGTCACAGGTTAAGACAGGAATTACAGGCACAACCTTGCCAGTAGAAAGCACAATCTGCTTCTCTTGTAGCAAGGTATCAACCACTTCCACACTATTAGCCAGCTCAAGGCTCTGCTGCCTTCCTTCTTTGCCATTCTTGTTTGGCCTCCTGCTTCTTATGTAGCTTATTGGCTGCAACACAACCATGACAAGCTGTGGTACTTGATATCATAGTTGAGCATGATTTCTAATCACTCAATAATCAAAATTGGTACTTACATGCATTATGCAGCTGCAGTTCATGCTTTGTCCAATCTCCAGAGAAGGAATATTGTTGCAAACAGTCATTGTGTTGACAAGGAAACTTGTTGGATGATGCCCGTTCAGTACATGCCTGCCATTTACCCGTGCTTACCAGTTCATTGCAAGTATTACAAATCGCAGGATAACAGTCATGTAAATGACTTTTTTGGGCATGTAGCAGCATGGATGACTTGGTCGTGAAGCCATGGCAAACCATGCCTTGTGTATGATGACATAAGGCATGTGGACAACACCTGGTCATACAAGATTAGTCACAACTGACATTCCAGTTTTTGTGGTGGCAATGTACCATTTCATAACAGAGGCACACTCCATGTGTATTGACTGGGAGGCAGTAGGGAAGATGTGTGCTGACGGACGCGACGCAAGTTGAGCTTCTACCAACAGGCCACGAGCCGCACTTAACCCACCATATTTATTCGAGGAATAAATTTCGTTTTACAAGCTGGGTAAAAACCGAACAGAGGTGAATCGGATCCTACTTCAAAAACGGCGAGCGGCGGTTAGCAGGAAGCTGACGTGGCATGGTTGGGATAAGGAAAGTCGACAGAATCGGAAATCTTAACCGGAAATTGCGCTCGAAGTGGTAGATCCTCTTGTCCTTGGAGGAGCAGTAGCTGCCGCTACGAGAAGCCCCAAATAAATAAACGAATACAGGATTTACCACAACCATCAGTGCCGAGGCACTTTTGGCACAGTGGTATCAATTCCAACAACATTTTGGCTTTCTGTAAAAGGGCCATGGTTCTTCAATAGGGTTTAGGATAGTGATAGTTTTGTGTGTTAGGGTGAAGGGTAGTTGAGTATGCGTTTGGGTGTTTTGGGAACCAAGAGAGTTTGGGATGTTCAGGTACATGAAGAGTGGGGATGCCATCTGCACACGGTCTCGTGATCCTGTTTCTCACATCAAAGCGGCTCTGCGAGGTAATGCTGTACACAAGCAGGAACCCGTGTGCTGTCTGATGTATTGAGAACAACATCAGTCCTATGCATAGCTGTGTGCACGGTGTTCAGGGTCCACTTCTATTTCCGTTCTGCCAACCATTTCCTCCTTCCTCCACCCTCACTGTCACTTTTTTCTATTAAATTACACAAATAAGGAAAAATGCATTAGTTATTGTTTTTATTTTTATTTTTGTATTTTTAAACAGGTACAAGTGGTAAGAACACTGATGTCTTCTGTGATGATGTTTTCTCTGCAAGAGGAGAGATTAGAAGGGAATTTAGTTAGACAGCTTCTCACGGCCGTGGGGAGAAGTGAAGTCGATCTCGGGACCCAAGGGAACGATGCCCAGCGGGTTGAGACGGGCGAGGCTTCTGAAGTAGGATTGCTTGATGTGCACCAGGTTGACCGTCTGTCCACAAGAGTTACACATTCAAAAGTTTAGTATATCAGACTGTAATGGGGGAGAATGTTGAGCAGGACCTCGGCGATTCCAGGCCACTGGTACACGTCGCGAGTGTATCCCCACAGATTAGGGTAATCGATGATGCGCTTCTTGTTGGTCTTGAAGTTCACTGCAAGTAGTGTGAGAATTGGTGTGTACGACGCGTAGGTTGTGATCAAGGGGGATTCGTACAGACGTAAACAGGATCGAAACGAACAAGAGTAACGAAAAGCCTAATGTCCGCCTCTAAACAACAGCAATAGAGAGAGGGGTTAGCACAGAATACGTGCACAAGATCGGAATGATGTACCGTTGGGCTTATTGCCTCCTAAGAATCGGCGCTTGGAAAGTTTCTCTTCAGCTTCATCGAGTGTAGCGAATAGGACATGGAAGGCCTCTTCATCTACAATCACGCACAGCATTAATTGCTGAAAATTGCATATCGACAGTGAGTGAGACGTGCGTACAAGCCTCCTGAGTGGTGGCAAAGCCGCACTTATAGACGCCGTTGTTAATGGTCTCGTACATCCATGCGTTGAGGGCGTCAATCTCCTCCTTTTGGTCGGCAGGCACCAGGTCAACTTCTGGATGCTGCGGTGATATGTTCCCGGTGAGATCACAGAGTGTAGATGACCTAGAAGAGGCAGCTGACAGCTGTACCTTGGCAAACTCATTAAACTCAGTATTGAACATGCGGATGATATCCGAGCTCTCGTTGTTCACGATCTTTTTGGTCTGCGTATCCCAGAGTACGGGCACTGTGTATCTGTCGGCATAGTGCGGATCGTTCAGCTCGTACAATTCCCGCATCGACTTGGCATGGCCAGGAAGAGAGAGAGTCAGAGTCAAAACCACAACTTGTGATGAACCTCTCAGGCCTCTGGTATCTGTGACTCATACCTTGCAACCGTTTAGCGAGTCGTTGCACTTGATGCCACCGATCTCTTCATCTTTGAATATCCAACTCTGGGCACCAGTCGGTTCATCAACAACTCCCCAGTGCTACACACACGTGAGAAAGCTACACGGTCAGCGCATTGCCGTTCATCGGCCAAAGACACAGCGTAGCGGGCGAATGTACGGGAGCCACAGTGTGTACGGGAATGGCCTCCTGTAGGCCCTTGAGGCTGCGGAAGGCCAGACAGCGTGATGCCCACGGACAGGCGTAGGACACGTAGAGATGATACCTACCGGCTTCGGCCTTGAAGCCCGAGCTGCCATCAGCGGTGACCTTGTTTCGGTAGGCCGTCGGCTTCCTGAAGTAAGAGAAATGGACGTCTGAGTCCATAACATCACTGGCGCAGCGCAGCGTTTTAGTGGTTTGTACCGCTCGAACCGCCCGCTCTTCGAGTTTTCATCAAGGGAGTTGAAGATACGTTTCGCCATGTGTGTGATGTGTGTGTGGGTACGGGTGGTGTCTTCAAGTCAGTGCGGTTGGTAGTAGGAGGCAAGAAATAAAGCGAATGCCCGACCATCGCCGACATCGGGATGGTGGCAGCATCGAAATTTCGTATGGTGTTGGAGGTCAATGGCAGCAGCCTCCAGCACTCAATACCACACCCAAAAGTGTGCAGCCGATGGCACAGTGGTTCAATTTCCAACAAATGGCCCAATATTGGAGTGACACGCACTTCACCCCGACTGCTGCGGAGCTGAATTTATACCCGTGGATCGGTGTCACCGCTGACAAAGGGACAGCTATTATATTTATAAAGAATGTTGGCTACATCATTCAGGAATTCTAAACGCTTTCCGAAATCCGTCAGCCCCGTTTACTTTTCTTTCAGTGAGTTTTGAATTTGTTTCAAAAGTATTTAAAATTTCCAGTTTCAAATTCTACAGTTACGAAATGGAGACAGAAGATGGGGAAAAGAAAATGATGGCGGAGACATCGCCCACATCGTCCTCTTCAGCTACCACATCCCCGGGCGGGGAGGAAGACAAGAATGCGCCAGCAGGCATGCCCATCCCCAAGGCCGGACCGCAGAAGGATCGGCAGCAGCCGCGCCGCGCCGTCCATTTCCTGATGGAGCGGGTGGCCACCCATCCCGAGTCCTACTCGGCCGATCTCATCGAATGCATGCGACAGCCATGGTGGGGCGACCTCGTACGTGGCGAATTTGTGCACAGGGATTACTACCAGCTCCTCAATCACAAGAACCTTGCCAAGGAGCTCACCGAGGCCTGGACGGCCTACACCAAGGTCGAGCGCCTCCTGGCCCGCATCGACCTCTCCACGGCCGCGCGGCGGCGATCATCCCTCTTGATCGAAAATCAAAGTACGAGTAATGATGCGGCCTGCCCATCATCTACGTCAACATCGACGACGTCATCTTCATCTGCTACGGCCGAGGCCTCTTCAGCATCATCGATGGAGGAGGAGGAAGATGACGAACCCGAGCTGTACTTGTTCGACATGTGTAGTGGAAAGGGATTCAATGCGTTCATCATCAGCAAGATGCTGCCGGGCCGCTTCCGTAAGATTTACGCCATCGACAAGGACAAGAAGATGAACCTCGACCACATCGCCGCCCTGGACGCCGATGGCGGCGGGACGCGAGTCAAGTTCAAGTACGCCGACGTCCACCATCGACGCTTCTACGAGTGGCTGGCGCGCAAGCTCGGCGCGCCCGGAGGCAACGAGGGCAACCGCAAGGCTCGGCGCCATCGCAAGTGGGTAGCCGAGCGGCAGCGGAAGCGACCCGAACAACAACAGGGCACAGCGGCCGCGGCGGCAGCGGAGGCTGAGGAGGCTGCATCATTTGTGCCGGAGACGGATGAGGAAGCAGAGGTGAGGCGGAAGGCGGAGGCACAAGAGGCGGAACAGCGACGGAAGCGACGGAAGAGAGTAGGTCTATTCCTGGGCGTGCATCTGTGCGGCGAGCTGAGTGAGACCTTCGTTGAGCTATACAACAAGTTGCCAGGGCTGGCCGGTATGGTGCTCTCGCCATGCTGCCTCCCCAAGCACGACCGTGGACCACTGGAGCGCGCGAAGAAAGTGGGTGTCGATTCCTATTCCTACTGGGCTCTCCAGCTTTACCTGATGGTCGGCCCGGGTCCTCTCCTGACCTACAAGGACCTCGCTCCTGTGGTATGTTCCTGTTGGCATGCCTGTTACTGGTGCTGTACGCATCTAGTCTCATGTCCGGATGTCCCCTGTTGTGCAGGAGGATGTACTTTCGACGAAGAACGCGTTCATTACGTCGATCAAGCGCTCCTTCCTGCTAGAGGCCCCATGTCCGAATTGAAAGCCAATTAGCCTAACGCGAGTCACTATACCATTAAATGTATTGATGATACATATGGCTCCTCAAAAGAGAGGAAGCTCTCGACCATGTAGCATGGATAAGTATCAATCAACTTACACCCGTTTTAGAAAATTCAGAGGATCGCTTCCTTCCAACCTTCCAGAAACTCCAAATGTGTCGTTTTTAGCGAAAGGAACATTTCGTTCTTTTGGTTTTGTGTCCTCTTTGCGAAGAAGTGGGGATTTAAATAGTCGAGAAGGAACACCAGAAAATTATCTTCTCGGCCTTCGTGGCTAAGATCAAGTGTAGTATCTGTTCTTATCAGCTTAATCTCTGGTAGTGAAGTGTCCTTGCTTCACCTCAAGATTAAATGTATTTCTCGTGAGGGATCAGTAGGCGTCATTACTCACAGCTCGCTGTTGGGTTGCCTCTGATCACTGATCAGCTTCACATTGCACTCTTTGCGAAGTTCTTCAAACGGTCCCCTCTCTTATCAATTAACAACAAAGCTTACCCATCATGAATCCTCATCCTCCCTCCACGTTGCACTTCATTTCAGTAACGTTTTACGTGGAGTGATGGCGTTACACTGGTAGTGGACTCGCGAAGCCGATCAAGCCCGACCGACGGACGGGTCAGCTATTCCCACCGATCGGCTTCGATTTTGCACTCTTTGCGAAGTTCTTCAAATGGTCTCCTCTCTTATCAATTAACAACAAAGCTACTGCCATTAGAGGAGGCTAGCTGACTCAGGGGTGTGGTGGCAGAGGATCGGCATTGTGCGCTCTCCTCTCTGTCATCCGCCTTCCTTCTGATCAACTTACATCTCACTGCAATTAGCCAACATTCTCACTCAGCAGGCAGTACCCACGGCAAAGTTATGTGGAAAATGTGTTCACCAAGCTCATGACGATTATTCAAATTCCACATCGAACACTTGGTGCGTGCGCCATTTCTGTGGCGCAAAACTGGCGGACGCACAATTTGCGTGCTGGATTCCTAAGTATGCAATGCAAAGGCTGCGCTTTTTCTGTTGCGTGGTGTGGCGACGAGGCGCAAACATTCAAAAAGCAGAAACAAGGCAGAGGGAAGCACGATCTTCTCGGCCTTCGTGGCTAAGATCAAGTGTAGTATCTGTTCTTATCAGCTTAATCTCTGGTAGTGGAGCCTCCGTGCTCCATGTCTCAAGATTAAACTTATTTCTCGTGAGGGATCAGTTGGTATCATTGCTCACAGCTTGCTGCTGAGCTTGCCTCTGATTACTGATCGGCTTTGCATGGCACTCTTTGCAAAGTTCTTCAAACGGTCTCCTCTTCCTATCAAACATAACAACAATCATCAAAGCGACTGCATCATGCGCGAAGTTATTCAAACAGTCTCCTCCCCTATCAATTCACAACAAGCTACTGCCACTAGAAGAGGCTATGAATCATGCGAACTACTTACCCTGCTGCAACAAACTATCACTCAACTCGATCAAGTCACAAAGGAGCGTGATCAACTTCGATCGAGACTCGAAAATACAGCAATGGTAGATGTAGGCAAGCACAAGCAGTTCGTGAAGACAGGCGCCGTGTAATGGCACGCTTCTTGAGCAAGCAACAAGATATCAACGAGACTTGCTAGGGCTTGATGACGTTGCGTCAGCGATGCATGGACTGCTGATGGAAGGCCACATGAATGGTACTTCTTTACAAGTCCTCTATTCATCGATGCTCGCTCATGGTTGATATTCGTAGATGTCGTTCTGGTCTGCCACCCGAGAGATGTAGCCGGAGCTCATCAGGTATTCCAAAATCCGCTTGAGCCAGCTGACCTGTGTAGTGGAGTTGTTAATGGTGGGTATGTGCCTTGCAAGTACTGCTGAAGAATTCATACCTCAAATGGGAACTTGAGCTGTACCATCATCTCCGAAACGAGCTCTTTGTGGGATAACCTCTTGCGCGCCTTCATGATCCGTACGATCGCCGCTTGAGCCTGCAGATGGCGCCACATGAGGACAACACAACACGAAGGAACATATTTGAATCATCTGGGGTACCGCATAGCGCCGGTTTTGTAGTATAGTATCCCTGGCTTTGTCATGCTCCTCCTTCTGTTGCCACCAAGGAATCAGCCTGGAGGACGCGCAAGCGATGATGCTGGACGAAGTAATCGTACCGCTATTCGGAGCTGCTTGGAGTTGAGGTTGATTGAAAACAGCTTAGAAGTGAATCGCTCATTTACTTCTAGCATCCTATCGTTCCGCAAGTCGGTTGCTGTCTTGTCAACGAGCAGTTTCCTTTTAACTAAGTGATTGATCACAGCCGTACTCTCCTCCTCGCCTGAAATGGATCCAGTCAGATTGATGAAGTTGAAAGGTACAACCACATGCAGCACTGATGTACTCATTTTGGTTTCGCGTTTGATGTCAGACAAGCTGACCTGAGGACAATCATTGAAGAGGAGTAGAACTGTTGCTTGCTGCATGGATACGCGCAGCTCTTTCTTGCCTCTCTGTTTTGAACATACGTAGTTTGTTACTTGAATGCACTGAACTGCAGTGCAAAGATCCGCACCGGAAGCGAAGCCGATAGCACTACTGAGGATCGCGCTGGCACCCAGAATAGTCGGGTTCCTTCAGATTCATCTAGAAGGCGAGTGAGACCAACAGATTGGCATGTAGGAAGGAAGCCGTGCTTACCTTTATAGAATCTTGTGAAGCATTCTTGAACTCGAGCGAACTGCAAGTGACAAGGTGAGTACCAACACCAAGATCACATCAAATACCAAAGCGACAGAAGTACTTCTGCTGGTAAGGCAAGCGGAGGAGCATGAAAGGGGAACAGATAGCTTGATATGACCTAAAGATCCTGCCAGTTAGGCCACCCAACCACCAAAGATAAGACTAGAAAGCCTTAGGGCGCATACCCTGATACTCATCTCCACATTACCGCATCCTGGTGAATAAGATGATGCCTTGAAACGCGCGGTGAGTGTGGCTGAGTTAGAAATCTCCTGTATTATCTTGCTACACCGATGTACAGCAGATAACTCGCCTCCCATTCGGACCGTTGCTGATAATAGCGTGAGAAAGAGTTCGCTAGCCACGTGCTGGTGATGTACCTGCTTTTAGGCCGGAGATCATGGCGTACTCTCTATCTTCATTGTTAGATTGTCCTTCTCTGATGTTGTTTGGGGGTATAAGCAAAGAAATACTGCACAAGAAGTGCTGGTGAGGCGCACATGAGGAGACGTCGTGTAAGATGCCTCTGGTACAATCCCAGGAATATGTCTTTGTTGGAGCAGTAACCATAGAGCTCCGAAAGACCGTTGACGAAATCATCTATGTCTGCATCTACATAGAGCTGCGACGACAGTTAATTTCATGATCTCGCGAGGTACGGGAATCAGTACCTTAGTTCCTTTGGGGGACAGTACAGTGTTGACGAAATAGGCCAGATACTCAGCCAGCATCTTGCCACAGTGCTTTTGCTCGTTCTCGTTGGGAACTCCCAAGTCGACGCGTAGAGCCTCCGCCATACCCTGTTCATAAGTCAGCATTGCTGATCTCAAAAAAGAGTTGTATACCACACCTTTTGGTATTCCGTGATCAGGGCAGAAGACGACACTGGCTCAATCAAAGAGGAGTATCTGTTGCACGCATTGATTGCTGTTTTGATGATATTGAGGTGCTCTTCTCCACTCAATGGCTTTCCTCGTAGTTCCACAATAATGTTCCCCAGCTTAAAGTAGTTGGTCACTCAAAGCTCCAATGTTTCTCACCAGTAGGAGTACATACTTGTTTCTTAATGCTGGCCGTCATGAAGGAGCAGATTTGTGTGTGTGCAGAATCCACAGCCCTCTTTTGGATCAGCGTTAACAAGCGTCTTAACTCTGTTCTGCTAGTCAGTTCTGATGATTGATGATAGGAAAGCACTCACCATTCGCCGGCAGCTCAAATAGTTGATCCCAGTCTGCTTGGAGTCGCTCTAGCAGGAGGTTACGCACCTCATACACATATCTATCCAGAGAACGAAACTCAGTTTGTGATCACGTACGACTGCGGTTTACGAACTGTACTGTTGCTGTATAAGGTGCAGGAGCCGAGTCCGCACTGCGGCGGAACCAAGTGAGACGAATTGGAAGAAAAGTGAATCCACCTATTTAAGTGTGAGCACTCGGCGAGATACCACGGAGCTGGGCGTACATATTCGAGATACGTAAGGACTGGTAATGATCTGATCTTGGCATTTGCATCCTCTTGACACCACTTCATTAGTTCATCATAAATGTTCTCGTACGCTTGTTCGGTGCCAACTTGGGCCAGCATCTTTGCATACAAGTAAGCAACGTACTTTCACAACATGACCTGGTATACCTTGAACAGTCTATTCAGCATCTCAATTGTCTTCTGCCGGTCCTGCACAAGGCTCGGCATTGCACCAAGTTCCTGCATGTAGGCCGGCACGGTGAATTTTGCTTGAGAAGGAGGGTAGAGAGAGCTTTCGCTTACTCACCACAGAGAGTCGCTGTGTATTGAGAACTCGATTGCTGAAGACCTGTTTGGCCGAGTAGATGTAACGATCGGAATAATACTGCAGGCGTGCTGTGCAATCAGTGCCAACCTTCGAAAACAAGGAAGGGAGATTGTGGCACCAGCTGTTGCATGATCTCGATGACCGCTGAGACGTAGCATATAAACTGGTCCCAGCACTTGGATAGACTCAAGATAAAGTCACTTCCATGCACATCATTCAGCTGTGGGCCTGTGTGATTAGACTACGCGTTAGAATTGGTTATAAAGTGTGAGCAGCTCAAACTCCACCATGCACTACCCACCCACTCACCCAAGTAGGTGCTCACAAAGGGACTCAACAGCTTCTCGAATTGAATGAGGGCCTGCCTGGAGCTGATGGGTGACAAACTCTTTAGCTCCGCACAGTATCTGAAGTGATACGGCACTGCGTCAGTTCATGTTTGCCGTAAACACAGTGAGGAAGGCCGGTACAGCTCAAGCTCGTCATAGACAACGTTGTTCCCAGGGATACGACCGCCGTCCTGTGGCGGCGCGCCGTGCACGATGACCCTCTGGAACCCTGCACAGGCCTCCCCCAACCGTTCCCAGAGAACTGCTTCCTACGTTGTCGCCACCGTTGTTCGAACACCACGATGTGAGGGTCTTTAACGTTGGGCCATGCTCGAATATCAGCAACTCGAGTGATGGTCTTGGCCTGGCGGTGCGTTCGGAGTTGGAGGAGGTGAACCAAGGTATATACGTACCCTACTCATTCAAGCAACCAAAGAAGGCCAAAGTTCGTTGGTGGTGGTATGTGGGTCTGATGGCGGCAGTGCCGGTGCTCGAGCTTCCTTTGTTGGTTGGATTGATCCGGAAAACAACCTTCTCGATTCGCTTAAAAAAAGTGGCATGCCGAAGATTTCATGAAAACAAGAACTATTTCAAAAATGTGATTCCACAACGGCCAGAGTTGCTGATTGTTACCTTCATTCGGTTCCGTACATATCGTAGTTGCGACGCTTGTTCTTGTCTCGCAAGACCTGATAGGCAGTGACGATCTTCTTGAAAACCTCGGCGCTCTTCTTCTTTTCGTGTTCTGTCTTCTGCATATCCGGATGATACTTCATGGCAAGGCGTCGGAATGCTGACTTGATCTCCTCTTCAGTGGCCTTTCCTTCCTTTCCCGAGAGCTCCAATAGGCGGTAGTAGCCTGCGGGATCGACACCGCTCTTCGCTCGCGTTCGTGGCGCCTCACCGCCATAACCCTACAACAAATGTGAGTGAACAAGACTATCAGGAGGCTGAGACGTCATGTGTACTGATTGTTGCTGGTAGTATTGCTGCCGCTGATATTGCTGCTGGCGGTTCTGCTGATATCGTTGCTCCTCTTCACGTTCTCGTTCTCTTTGCTGCTTCAAGTGCTCTCCGTACTCACGCCAGAAGTTCTGGTTCTCCCACGAGAACCTGTGTGGCACAGATGTAAGCGATCTGATTGTCTGGAGATCATCGTGGTGCACGCACGCAGATTGTTGCTTATGTTGTGCTTCTTCAGCCTCACGTTGTCTTTCCTTCATCCAATCGGCATAAAAGGGATAGAACCTCGCAGCGACACCTAGAGAAAGGGAAACTGAGAAGTGAAAGGGGCCTGCAGAGTGATCGAGCTATCAAACCTGCAATCGCAGAGACAAGGCCAATGGTAATGAGACTCGGGATAGTGGTGAAGTCGAGACCGAGGAATGCCGCTCCAGCTGTCGCTGTCAATGCTGCTAACCCACCTACTTTGGCGGAGGAGTAGTGACGCTCGCCACCAACCTGCCCATTAACGCCATTCACAAGGGCACGGAAGTTGTAGCCAAGATAAGAGTATTCGAGCACGTATGCTGGCAGATAGACTGGGAAGGGCTATAGCATGCGTGAGTCTTCAGAGTACTAATACTAATGATAACCGAACGTACTTTCAAATCACCAATGAAGTCGAAACCTACTACCACCGATCTCACTTCATCAGCATTGTAAAGAACTCTGTACAATCAGAATGACACATGATAAGGTTGATGGAAACAAGATAAATGCTATGAAGTGTATAACGTACCGAAGCAGTTGGCCGCCATCGTGAATCAGCTGCGCCTCCAGTTCAGCGATGACTCGCTCTCTAGCTACTGAGGGAAACATTTCAAATGGTTCCACCTGCATATGAGTTGTTCGTTAAGTAGAGGACGTGGTGCCATTCGTAAATATAAAACAGGAACCTCTCTTTTCTCGCCCTTTGGGCCATCCATCATTGAAGACGTCATGCGTTTGGCAGCATCGATGTACTGTCCTTTGACAGCCTGCACAGATTCCTTCTTGCCAAATGTACATTTTGTGCTTCTGGGTCTGTTGCCATTCAATGCGTGATCGCATCTCCATCCGTCGTGTGCGGAAGTTGAACTCTGGCTGCGTCACCCTGAATCCCACCTGCACATTCCATCATCAAGCTTCGTTACTTAAAAATAGTAAATGATTTCAAATAAAATGAAAACATTTCAAAAATATAAATAAGGGGTAAGGCACCTGGCCGTAGACGCTGGCGTGGACGGTGGCATCGAAAGCCCAGAAGGGAAGGAACACCGGGCGCACCTCCCCGTTGGCTCGCAGTGTAGAGGAGAGCGGCGACAGCCACCAGCGGCGGTGGTGCTCCTCGAAGGCACGCACGGCGTCCTCGGGTGTGAGCCTGAAGTCCACCGCGTAGGGCTGCATCGGGCGGTAGGCACGTCGCCACACCACGACCAACCCCATCGTCATCTTCTTCTTCGTCTTCAAGCCTCTGCCATCGTGACTGTGCAGCGGTCCACAGCACGCCACCGACCCGCGCCGGCGCAGCAGAGCACTCGAGGTGCAGCGGCGCAGCTGACCAGTAGCGCAAATGAGCGGCCTGGCAGGCAGGTGCCACCCTGCTGGGTGGCTGGTCCCACAGCGCTGATGTGTGGGGTAGCTACCCCAGCAGCGCAGACCAGGTACTACGGCCGTCTTCTTCATCGTTATTGGCCCAGAACAATTTGGGAAAAGACGAAATAGTTTGGAAATAGTTTTGACCGCGTTTCGCTGTTGTGCGGTTAACCGTAATTCTCCTGACACATGTCAAAAAAAACCCCGAGCGTCATCGTGATAGGCCGGTAATCTCCCATTTGCTGTGCGCCCTGCCGACCTAGCCCATTTTCGTCATATCCCGCAGAAAACGGTAGTGTAGAGCCCTTGGGACAAATGGCTCAACATGTGGTCGAAGGCAAGAGAAATCATCTGCTCATGAATTGGAGGGATGGTACATGCAGGGCGAATTCAGTGTTAGTATTCACTCAATGAACTCACGCTAGAGGAGGTGAAGTGTGGTTGCAAGATTAGGCTCCACACTGAGTACAACCTGCCAAGCTTGTCCAAAGAGCCGGAGTATTCATCAACTGAGATTTTGGATACAACTTTCCTTCGGTTGTGGGCTCAATCACGACCTCTTCAGCAACCAACCAACCCTCTACGATTGGACATTCATCGGCGATAACATCTCCTGGTTGTCCTGAAAAGGGCTCCCTTCTCTTCCTCTCCTCTCCGCTTGATCCTCCTCTCTCCTTTGTCTGCACTTACGCCCACCGCTACACGTACTCAACATGTCATTGGTAAGTCACCATTCATCCTCGCTTGTGCAGCAAGACTAACGAGATACTCCGCAGATAAGGGTAGTGTTGCTGTTGGCCATCACGGCCGTAGTGTGTACCATCTCGATCGTCCATGGCGCAACATTGAACGCCGAGACCAACAGCCCTACCACGAGCACGTTTGCTATCGGCCAGCCGGTCTTCATCTACTTCTCCGCCTCCGGTCTGTCGCCCAATGCAGTCACGCAGATCTTGATCAACGTCACGAACGAGTATGGGGTCTCGCTGAATCATTCCAGCGTGACCATCCATGCGAACGCCACAGGATACGCGAACTACACGTGGACAGCCCCGACACCGAGACTCGGGTACTACCAAGTCAACGCAAGCCTGCCCGATGGTACGACGATTCCCAGTTTGGGAACACGGCCGGCAGGGTTCATCACGTACGCTGTTGTACCTGATCCGGCCAAGAGAGGCGACTACGGCGATTCCGGCTCGCGCTTCGGCTTGCCTGGAGGCTACAACGATAAGGTGAACATCATCCCCTATCTCGGTGTGCGTTTCCTCCACAAGACCGTGACGGACTGGGCCAAACTCGACACCTATCCGGGACAATTCGCTTCCCTCTCTCCGGTCGAGCGGGCGACCAGAGTACAGGGTTCCGGAACTTCGCTGTCGGTGAATCCTCTTTACAACGGAACCAGATGGAACACCTACACTTTGGCCACACCCACGACGGCCGACATGCCCCCGTGGGCAACCATCCCTGGCACCACGGGCTACGTGTGCACCTCATTCGGAGCGCTGAACCAGACGGGCATCAATGAAGTGCCCACGTACATGTCGAACCTTGCATCCGCCTTCGCAACGGTCGTGGCCAACCAAACGAAGCGATTCTATCAGCTGACGTGGGAACCTCAGGCAACGTGGTGCTTCGGCGGTACTCCAGAGCAGCTGGTACAGCTGTACGAGCTGTCCTATTCCAAGATCAAGGCTGCTGATCCTCGCGCCATCGTTGTCGGTCCGACCTTGTTCATGGATTCTGTATCATCTTCCGACTTACAGAAGCTGTTGAACGCTCAGCTCGGTAAGTACGTGGACGGCCTGTCCATTCATCCCTACCCGGCTCGGTTCCCTCCGGAACCGGCCTACGCGCCTCTTAGCTACAAGGGATTCGTGGGGACTCTGCGGGAGCAGCTCAATGCGACTCGAACGGCCATCGGCCTGGCAAGAGGCGACTCAACCTTGCCCACCATCCCATTCATCGGGACTGAGCACGGCTACACATCGCGGGCCGTGGGAGACCTGCAGAAAGCGCAAGGAGACATTAGGGTGAGCATCATGATGATCGGTGAGGGAGCGTCCTTCGACATGGGATTCTACGTGACGGACTACTGGTCGGATCCTTCATTGTCGGACAACGAAGGTTACGGATTCTATTACAACCTCAACCCAAGCATCATATACGGCACGGACAAGGTGGGACCCAAGCCGACGGCGCCGGCCTACGCTGCCATGACCTTCCTGCTCGACGGAACGAATTCAAACGGTCCTCTCAACGACACCAACGGTCCGCTTACAAAAGGCAACGGCACGCAGATGGGATATCAGTTTACAAACATCAAGACGGGCATCATCACCCTCGTCCTGTGGGACTACAACGCTTCCTCCCTCTACACCGTTCATCACTCTGGCGTCACGATCTGCGACTTCATGGCCAACTGTTCTCCGCCGACAACAACGTCGAGCGTTACGATCACGATCAATCAGTCGCCGGTGTACGTGATCCTGTCCGATCATGGCACAACTCTCAACTCGGGTTCATCCAGCGCACTCAGCCACTCGTTCGCCACCTGGCTTGTTGAAGCAGTCCATCATCAAGTGGACATGTATCTTATTTAATCATCCCGATGAGTTTATGAGTGTTGAATGAGGGTGAAAGATATCTGCTACCTAACCCCTGTATGTTGTCCTACACACTTAAGCAGCAAATTAGACTTGGATTCTCTTTTGCTTCGTGAGCTGATGGCTTGCCGTCGCTTCTTGCTGGATGGACCGATACTAAGGTCCTCTCAACTGTACTGATGGATGGCCTGCGGACTCACAGCATCCATCTTTCATCTGTCTCTGTTTCTGTGATCTGATGTAAACATTCAAACACAACAGAAAGGGATCCTTCACAGTAACTGCATTGGGGTAACAGGGAGTGAAGTGACAATATTACATCAGACTACAGGGATGTACAGAAGGTCCCACAAGTCCGTTTTGCTGGTGTAACTGGCCTGAAGAGCGGTGAAGAATTGTAACGTGTATATGTTGAAGATTAGGATCTGTGGATCGTTGTCGAAGTCAGCACTCACAAGATAAAAGCTTCCCGGTAAAAGTGCAGCCATATTGTGCTCAACATCCCAAGGGATACTGCCAGGCCTGCGCTCGATGACATGTCCGGTTGTAGCGTCAATCTCTGTGGATGTGTGATGCATAAGCTCTTTCAATGCATGTAGCGAAACGAAGGAGAGAGTTTTTACTTTGGAAGTTTACGGTATGATTCACCCTTCCCATCGTATAGATAGTCTTCAGGTCATGTGTTACCACTGGAGCCAGCATGCTTTGCTGATGTTGTGCGTGAAAAGTTAGGAAGAGGTGAAGGAGGAGATAGCAAGGGAGTGAAAGTACGATGAATTGGGTGTGGTAGATAGGTTTAGCAGGAGAGTCGAGAGAGATCCTCCAGCTTTGCCATGAGTCCATGGCCCCCGTGCGACAGCACCTGTCCAATCAATCGAGAATTGTTTGTATCGGACCCTTGTCATCAGAAGATCAAGCAGGGAAGAAGGCGCACTTCATTGGAATACGGCTCAATGGTCACACGACCGTAGATGTCCCAGCACTGTGTTGTTGGCAGGTCGTGCTTGTAGGTGCCAAGCCGTTTCATCACACCTGTCACTGGATGAACCTGAAGGGAAGGCCATCAGTGATGCGGCCACCACGAACAGGGCAACTCGAAATGCATCAAAGAACCTCATACAATCGAAACTCACTGACGTTCCTGGCCTGCGTGAAGGCGTAGACCTTGGAGGTGAACTGGTTCGCTATGATCTGCCACAATCCGCACTCGTCCATTGCTACAGGGACTTCCGTCTTGTTGAACTGTGGCACTTTGTGCCACTGGGGCTGAGCCATGGTTAGCAAAACTTGTTTGGAAGTAGTTGGGTCGTCCCCTCCCCAGAAGATGACCTGCGCCACCATCAGCATGAAGTGAGCAAACTGATCCCATGTTGAATCCAACGAGAAAGGTTCAAATGTACCGGGGAGCCGCCATAAGAGCCATGGGTGAGAAGCTTGCGCTGCGAAGGGAACGAGCTGATGTTGTAAGTTAAGACTGGCTCAAACCTTGCCGAATCAGGCGCAGGAAGAAGCATGAAGCCAAGGCTCGACCTCACGAGGCAAATCAGCTCGTATTTTTGTTCATGGATGGAGTCGAAGGAGGACTTTGAGGAGCTGGCAATGTAGACTCCCAGGACAAGGAGTTAAAGAGTCAGCAGAAGCGTCCTCGGCCACATGTCAGGAGTGTTGTGATGTAAAAGAAGGCACTAAGGCCGTGTTGCTAGTGTACATCAGCAAACCAACATCGAATTGTGGCACGAACCTTCCTTTTCTTTCCCACAATTGTGGCATTGCTCCCATTCGTAGGGTTTTAGGCCAATGACCACTGTTGCTATCTTCCAATTGGTGATAAATAGGACTTTATTCAGGTCAGCTGTCGTACTGATTGGTCGGTGGCCCATATTGGTTGATCAATGCTTTTATCTACTCTTCCTTTCGTGGCGGCAGTTCTTGGTCCAGGAGATAACATTTGAAGCATGACCGCATACCACGCATTCTTAATTTTGGCGCGAAAAAGTTAACGTTCGCAACAGCTTGGTTCTGGGTTCGTAGACTGGCGCCAAACACAAGAACTTCAAGTTGGGGCCTTTGTAGACGGATTTTTTTCTTTTTCATTGGGAATGGTGCTCATCGGGGCGGATCAGCACACGCACAATGACCTCAAGCGGTTGCGGGGAGCGCGGCTTCCCGCCCTCACAATCCTCGTAGCGCCAAATCCCGATGCCATTGCAGCCAGCTACATCCTCACCGTGAGCTCCCCAAAAATAAATTCTTTTTTTTTTTGAATTGAATTTTTGATTTTAGCAATAATTACAAATAATCGAAATTCAAAATCATTAATCTTAATTATACACACAGCTCATTCTCAAGCGGGAGGATGTGCCCTACGTGCTACGCCCAACCAAGGGCTACGAAGATCTGTGCGAAATCGCGAAGGAGGAAATGGCGAAAGACGAGGTAAGTCTTTTCTGAAGTCAGGAGTCTTGACGTTGGTTGAGGATCCCTTCATCTTGTGGCCAGACTCGTGCGCTGTTCCTGATCAACTGCGGAGCGATGGTCGACCTTGCGCGTCTGCTGGAACTGGACGACACGAACATACAGGTCTTTGTGCTGGACTCACACCGGCCGTACAACCTGCGCAATGTGTACCACAAGCAGGTATTACTCTAGCTGGAATGCGTGTCTGCCTGTGAGGATGTCTGATGAATTGATGAAACAACAATGCAGGTGTGGCTGATTGACGATGGCACTACAGAGGAGGGCGATCTTCCTCGCTTGGAAGACATGCTGAACGATCCCGCATTTGAAGAAGATGATGAAGAGGACGATGAGTATGATGAAGATGACGAGCGGGACGTGAACGATAACGAAAGTGGCGTATCCGCAGAGCGAGAACGCATGCGGGAATACAGGCGACGAACGCTCGCGCGGATGCGGGTGGCCAAGCAGATCTCCAAGCCTCCTCGCACACAAGTAGAAAAGGAGTACTATGAACGAGAGATG
>CDEZ01022941.1:3673-17848 GCA_000826365.1 Acanthamoeba royreba | reverse complement strand
CGTAACGGTCAGTTGGCTTTGTAACGGTTTTTCGATTCGTTTTGCCGCCGAAACGATGAGTTTCTTTCTGCGTCCCAAGTTCACAGAAACGAAAGTTTTTGGTGACATTTCCTAAGTTATTCCGATATTTGCTCCACTGGGTTTTGCCGGAGCCCAAGGAAAAAGGGCCTCTTCTTGGTGCCACATTCAATTTCAGTTTTTCCACACCCACACATCCATCTCTCTACAACACTTTAGTTCGCTCTACAGCCAGCACATTCTGCACACACACGTAAATCATGTCTGCCATAACCGTCAAGGTAGCTTTCAAGGAAGATATGCGTAGGTTCTCGGTCCCCGAGTCCATCTCCTTCGCCGAGTTCGTTGCCAACATTGGCAAGTTGTTCAAGATCGAGGAGGTCACCATCAAGTACGTGGATGACGAGGGTGACGCCATCGTGGTCACATCAGATGAGGAACTGCAAGAAGCCTTCCGCCTGGCCAAGGAACTCAAGCCTCCCATTCTGCGCGTGGCCGTTTCTGCGGGTGGGGTTCGATCATCCCCCCTTCCCGCCCAGACCATCATAGTCGAGAAGCACACCTTCATCCCTCCTCCATCCCCTACTCTGGAGTCGTCCCAATATCCGCCCCTTGATGTGGCCTTCTGGGATGCCCCGGCCAAGAGTGCCGTTAGCGGCGAAGGGGCCGTACTGCCCAGCCCCCACATCACCACTACCACGACCGTCGTGGTGGCCGCCCCGGCCCCTCAGCAGCAGTTGCCCGAAGAGCCTCGCCCCATCCGTATTGCCCAGCAGATGACGGACTACTGCGTTTCGACCTCGCGCTCTGTTTCGCAGTGCTCGCGGGACACCACCAACGACACGCTCAAGTACTCGGACAGCACGCGGTCACAGCTCAATGAGAGCGGTCTCGTCCACTCCACGGTCGCTCTCTGCTCTGACCTCTCGCGAAAGATCGCCGAGGAGTGCCGCACGCTGAGCCTTCAGACCGCGGAGATATCGCGCAGGCTCGCTGCCGAACGCTCAGCAGAGACGCAGGAATCCATCAAGAATGATGTCAAGTACGCTTGGCCCGTTCCTCGTACCTGTTGATCGAGTTCCAGACTCTCACCGTCTTTGTTTCTGTGATGACAGTGATATGACTGCCGCTGTAGTGTCCTTCACTAGCCGTTTGTCGGCCGAGACCGCCCAGATGTGCCGCAGCCTGGCGCAGGCCAGCTCTGCCTCGCTTAACAGTCTGTAAATGATGCAGGAGGACGAGCCACCGCCTACGCGCCTCGCCCGCCCCGAGACTGTCCCGCCGAGCCACTGCCCGTTTTCGTCACAAACACCCTTGTGTATAGTTTGTAAACACTTGTCAAGATAGCCTCCCATTTGCCTTCAAGCCTGTTGCGTCCTTTATTCTTTGTGTGCGCAGTGGTGTTGTTCATCTCCTCACCTTCATGAACTTGGGTCTGTTCATTTTCTTCTCCATCTTTTCCCTCTTGCGCTTCTCTTCTTTGGTCTCCTCAGTCGCAACTCCGCTTGAGCTCAGCTGCAGCGTGAACGTCAATCAGCTTTGCATGTCAGAAGGAGCCTAAACGTGAGCGTGATACGTACCCCACCAATAAGAAGGCCAAGAAGCTTGTAACCAGCAAAGAGAGGAATCTGATTGCAACACAAACAGCAATGAGCACATCACAACCGATGCCTTCCACGTGAACAAGGCAATGTGAAACTTACCACAAGCAGAGTCAGCCAGAAGTACTCAGAAAGAATGGTGGCGATCTGCACAAAGGCAATGATATAGATGATATCGAATGCATAACTGCATCACACGCCACACATGATTGTGTCAGAGCTAGATCTCATCCTAGCCATCAACTTAAAGCACGCACTCTGAGAGATTGCCGTGAGTGCTGAGATCGGCACCACCATCAATGAGATCGCCGGTCTCATCGTAAGTGGGCGTGGCCATGGAGCTTATCCACGAGTAAAGGAGCCCATTGACCACCGTAAAAGCGGCTAAGCCAGCCCAGTGCCAAGCAGTGAAGCTACCATTCATCAGCACTACACGCACCACTCCATATATCGCCTGGTTGCCGATCGGACCGTGAGTACTTTCACAAAAACAAAAAACTCAATTGGATTTAAATAAGCAAAAATATTCCAGCAAAATACGATAAACTTCATAGTAAAACAAAAATGGTCTTTAGTGCAGTGAGCAAAAATAAATCAACTACGTACATTCACGATTAAAAGAAGATACTGCAGCCGCTTCATAATAGCCTCATTCTCCGCCTTGCGTTTCTTAGCCGCTTGATTCGCCTGCCAGAGAAAGTTCTTAGTGTGGGCAGAAGGAAGGTAGCGTTCAGAAAAGGGATTAGCGTAACATCTCATCGTACCATCTTCTTTGTGTTGGTGTTCTATTCTTTCACATTTTCTTTATTCAACGCGCAGGAAAAGCTCAAGAAAACAGGAATTGATGTTATCTCCGAGATTCAGAGAGAATTTCCCTCTTTCGCTCCAATAATCCGGCGATATCGTGTGTCACTTCACAGAGGCCACATCATCTGATCGATTGGTAGTACCTTGAGTGCATCAATCGACACAGCGTCACTCGATTGAATCAATTCAAAAACACACTACACAACATGCAGGCCGGCTTTCCTCCTTCGTCCTACAACGCTGCGTCGGCGCCTGAGGTGTCGCAGGGCAAGACCGCCATCATTACGATCTTGTCCGACAGGGTGGGTCTGCTCAGGGAGGTGTGCGAGCTCTTCGCCAAGCACAGCATCAACATGACCTCCATCCTGTCGCGCCCTGCGGCGGGCACCCCTCGCGGTTATGAATTCTACATCGACTTTGAGACTGACAAGGATGATCACGTTGATGCCCTCGTGAATGAGCTAAAGTCTGCTTCTGGTGCTTCCGTCACCATCCTCAACAAGGGCCACACCGCTCCCCAAAAGCAGGGCAAGGGTACTGCGCTTCTCACTCTTGGTCTCCCCATTAATCACGCAAAATGCGCTTATCTTTTTCTTTTTCTTTTTGGAAAAGTGCAAATAATAAGAGTTACTTTTAAAATATATTTTGTATAAATCTGCTGACCCTTGTGGTGGCGCTACAATGCAGAGGTGCCGTGGTTCCCTCGTTCGTTGAAGGACCTTGATGGCTTCGCAGAGAAGACACTTGAGTTTGGTGAGGACCTTGACGCGGATCACCCCGGCTTCCTGGATCCCGAGTACAGGAAGCGCCGCTGTGACATCGTGACGATGGCCAAAACCTTCCGTACTGGACAGCCCATCCCGCGCATCGAGTACACAGAACAAGAGATCAAGACTTGGAGCATCGTGTACACCAAGCTAAAGGAGCTCTACCCTAAGAATGCTTGCCGCGAGCAGAACCACATCCTTCCTCTTCTGGAGCAAAACTGTGGTTACGGGCCTGACAATATTCCTCAGCTGGAGGATATCTCTAACTTCCTTCAGGGTGCGTGTTACCGCTGTTTCTACTGTGGCGTCACTCAATTTACCGAACGCTTATATACAGAATGCACTGGATTCCGCCTCCGACCTGTGATGGGCCTCCTTTCATCCCGTGATTTCCTGAACGGCCTGGCATTCAGGGTGTTCCACTCCACTCAGTACATTCGCCATCACAGCAAGCCCTTCTACACGCCTGAGCCGGATGTGTGCCACGAGCTGCTCGGCCACGTTCCTCTCTTTGCCGACCCGGCCTTTGCCGATTTCTCTCAGGAGATCGGTCTCGCGTCTCTAGGTGCCTCTGACGACGACATTGTCAAGCTTGCGACTGTGCGTCTCCCCTGGCGCAAGAGTGACTTTACGCCAAGTTCTTACACCCCACTCGTGTAGTGCTATTGGTTTACGATAGAATTCGGCCTTTGCAGACAGGAGGGCCAGGTTAAGGCTTATGGTGCTGGTATTCTGTCTTCCTTTGGCGAACTCGAGGTACGCTGTTTGCCACTTTCCCGTTTGATTCCTCTACTGATATTTGTGTGCGATAGTACTGCCTCACTTCCGAGCCTGAGCTTCGTCCCTTTGATCCGTTCAAGGCATGCGAGCAGCCTTACCCTATTACCAAGTACCAGCCTGTCTATTACGTTGCGGAGAGCTTCGAGCAGGCCAAGGCACAGATGCGTCAGTTCGCCGAATCTCTCGATAGGCCATTTACCGTCAAGTACAATCCTTACACGCAGACTGTTGAGGTACGTTGTAGCGTAAAGAGGACTGAATTCGATTACAATATATTCAACTCACACCCGATTCCTCATCTAAAAGGTCTTGGATTCAAAGGACAAGCTTATCAGCCTTGCCAATCAGCTCAGGTCGGATCTGTCCCTCCTCTCTTCGGGCATTCGTAATCTTCCTTGAGAACAACGCCCAACTGGATCTCTTACGAATGTATCTTCGTTCCCCATTTAGCCTTCCGAGGCCAGTGCCTTCTGATGTCTTTTGTATACTCGTTTTGAATTCACCTTCTGCCACAGCACGTCCGTGCGTGAAAACAACACAACAGGGAGTGGCATGTGAAATATGTGCACACCTTTTTTGTCGCTACAGTGGAGCAGCCTTAGACCGAAGACAGATCCAACCAAGCCCCGCCCCTGGGGAAGATCGCGGCCTTGTACTCCCCTCCCAACGCCAGTCTTCTCCTTTCCTCATGTGGTTCTAGGCCTCGCCACCTCCTGCCCTTGCAACTTGCATCTCAGCACCGAGGAGGAAGATATTGAACGAAATCATCTGTCCGCTCATCCCGTCATCTCCAAACATGTCAGATAGCGAGCTGCCCCAAGGGCGAAAGGTGACCTTTGGAGGGGGAAAGTGGTTAGTGCGGACAGAGAGCAGCCGTAGAAGCCCCTCACGCAAGCCCCTTCTTCAATTTTCCAACTCTTGCCCATCCCTCCGAGCCCTCCTCCTATCTCCACGTTCCGCCTCTCCTCATAGCACTCCTCCTCCAACGCCACACCTAGAAGGCTCTACCACTACATCAACTTCGACTTCCCCTTGCCTATCCAACGTCGGCTCGTCCGAAGTAAGCCTTTCGCCTGCCCACGCCGGACAGCTACTATCTTTGGCTAGTTCTCCTCTGCGCGCCATTGCACAGGCTGACCTTCACTTGCCCGAGGAGCTTAACTGGGAGGACCTCGAAGCCGCCATACTTGCTGGCAGCACGGGCCAAAATGGCATAACCTCTCTTGATCTATCCCTTCTTCTTGGTTCGCTTGCTAGTTCAAGCGAATACGATACACCTTATTCGGCACGAGCTTCAGAAAGTTCGAGGACGCAAGGTGAGCAGAGCGGTCATGCACTGTCTGGCTTTGATGACGGCTTTGATGACTTTCAAGTGGCACTCCGTAATGCAACCAAGCTAACGCGTTCCCGCTGGGAGGAGCTATTCCAGAAACACGCTGATGAACGCGAGCGACAGGAGCGAGAACAGCGGATGAGGCTACGTTGGTCGGACTCGAATGATGCAAAGACGCGGGCAACGAAGCTCGATGATATTCGCATGCTGCTGCGATCACCTCGGGACGAGGAGATCAGTCGTATGGCTTATTACTCCTCGCTGTTACAACAACATAACCCGCCACCCCGCGAGGAGGCAAGCGATACGCGAGGATCAGGTATCGTTTACGAACCAAGGTGGCGCGTCAACCGAGGAGACTCGCAAACGTCGAGTTCACAGACCAACCGTCTAGCCGTGTCAGATTCCACCAGTGACACCTGTCTTCGTAGTCGTAATCGATCAGGATCCTTTCAAGAGGAAGCATCAACTCGAGGTATCCATGCCTTGTCTTAGTGTGAAGAACTCGGTGGGGTTCATTTTCGTTTGATCGACAGGACAAAAGAAGCGGCCTCAGTCAGTGCAGCTTCAGCCAGCTACAGTATTGTTGCATATTTCTTCAGAAACAAACCAGACCCGGCGTGCACAAACAGTCTTCAAAGCGGTCCGCTCTCCGATATCTGAAACTTAATGGCCCGTGTTGACTTGATGTACTTGGCCAGACCTCCTCTTTGGCGGAAGATGCGGAGGAGCAGAGGATAAGCGGAAGAGAACTGAGGAGGACTTTGCGCGAACAGGCGAAGAAGAAGGCACAACTGGAGAAGGAAGAACGGAAGGAAGCAAAACGAAAGAAAAAGGAGGAACAACGACTGCAGAAGGAGAAGAAGAAGCAAGTAGAGCGCGAAAAGCGGGGCACGTTAGTGGAATTGCGGATTCACTCCAGTCCCACTCAGCGACGAGTTCATCTTCCAACATTCGTACGCTCTGCAACATTAGAGTTGACTTGAGAAGAATCTCATCAGTTATCATTTAGTTGGTACCAACAAAGCAAGCAGGTCGTCGAAACTCAGGCGGAGCTCGCCCAGATCAGGATGGTATGACTGCAGTTTCGAGAAACATACCGGTACCCGCCTTCTTTCCACGCTTCGCCAAGATGTCGTTATCTGACAGCAGCATGAAAGACTCCTCTTTCAGGTCCCACTCCTGCCACTTCTGTAACCTCAGAGCGCCCCAAACCGCAGAAGACTCGATCGGTGAAGGTAACCCAGAGAGTGGTTTCGTCGCGATGAATGATGCTAAACAATACCCAGGTGGAGGATCTGGATCCCCGAGTGTGGCGATTTGAAGAACCTGATGCCGAAAACAACATTGTCCTTGGCGGAAACGACTCCGAGAACGTTCCTCTTGTGAATGCAGCTTCGATTTGCAAGATCATTCAGCGTATCACGCACAGTCTATACCCCGGTACGGCGCCTTCTGGAGAAGCATGCTGCTGTGGAGAAGCTGATCTTCAGCTTCATTCAGATCCCAACCTTGCAACCGCCTTCCTGTTGACATACCGATCATTCCTCACGCCGCTCGAACTGCTTGAGTTGCTTACTCTACGATTCGACACTCCCCCAGAAGCGGGTGCGGATTCCGAACTCTTCGTACGTACAACGCAAGTGCACATACGGCTCCGGTATGAAGCGCCCCTGATTCCGCTCTGTTTCCCGAGTTACTGAAATAGTGCATCTTAGAGTATTCAACATTATGAAGCAATGGTTACTTCAGCACTTCTACGACTTTCGCGATGAACCGAAGCTGCTGGAGAAACTACATTGCTTTATTGACGAAGTGATGATTCCTGAGGCCATGGTGTCCGCAGGCGAACAGCTGAAAAAGATTATCACTAAGCAACTAGAAGATGAGAAAAAGAACAAGGAGAAGAGTTTCAGCGGCAGGCCGCCTGCACCCATTCTGCCTGCTAACATCAAGAAGACCACCATCGAGGTGCTCATCCTCATCAGATTGTTTAGTTCTTCCGTGCTGACTGTGCTGACCGTGCTGACTGTGCATTCTGTTGCTTGTGGGATGCATGCAGTCCCTGCAGTTGCTTGATATGCACCCAGAAGAGATGGCTCGTCAGCTTACCCTGATTGAGCAAGGCCTCTATTGCGCTATCAAGCCTAGCGAATGCCTCAAGCAACGATGGACAAGTAAAGACAAGGCCACAGTTGCGCCTAACATAATTGCACTCATCGACCGTTTCAATAAGGTGCACTACCAACATGTGGTTCACTAGAAGCTTGGTCACCCATACGGCGTACTTTGCAGGTGAGCCGATGGTGTTGTACAGAAATTGTGAAGGAGAAGGATCTCAAACGGAGAGCAGTAATTTTGAATCGATTTATCATGATAGCTTCGGTATGGCCCACTTATGTAGGTCTTCATGTGCACAGATGTTGACCACCATACAGAAATGTCGGGGATTGAACAACTTCAACGCGGTGATGGAGATTCTAGCTGGGCTTCAAAACGCAGCAGTCTATCGGCTCAAGAAGACATGGAATGTATGAATAGCTTGATTGCAAGGATTTCGGTTTGTCATTCGTTGTCTAACTGTGTGTTGTGATGCTCTGCAGCTGCTGCCAAGCAAGACCTGGGACATATGGGAAGATTTGACGCGCCTCATGAGCTCGGATGACAATTTCCGAGTCTTCAGGGAGGTCCTGCACAAGATCAACCCTCCATGCATTCCATATATTGGTACTGGCTTTATTACGATCTAACTTAGAGGATGAATCCTCACGCATGCACGTGTTGCAGGTATATTCCTGACGGACTTAACGTTCATTGAAGATGGCAATCCGGACTATCTCCCCCAAACGAACCTTATTAACGTGACCAAGATACGGTACGAAAGCTCTATCATCCGCTCGTCCACCCGCACACATTTGGACTCACCCTGTGTGTACAGGTACGGTGCAAGGGTGATTCAAGACATCAAACAATACCAACAAACACCATACTGCCTGGAACCGGTGTCCATCTTGCAGGAGTGGCTGCTCTCCACGGAGGTCTACAACGAAAAGGATCTCTATTCTCACTCCCTCGTTTGTGAAGAACGAGCACCACGGAAGAAATAACACATCCTCTTCTTCCTCACGCACTCTTTGCGTTTACTTCATGTGCCACCACCATGCACCATTGCCAAGAAAGACTCCAAGAACGTTCTTGTGCACCCGCGGTGTAGTCCTTTGTGTGCAAAGCACATGGGTGGCTTGGTCTCACCAACACCAAATTTGAGAAAATTCGTGGAATGTCGCAGGGAGCTTCCCGCCCATTTGGGGGATTGGCTGCCCAATCCACACAAACAGAAGCGGCACTTCTACGCTTTCTGAGTGCACGCACTCTCGGGGACAAAGTCGCGAGGTAGTAGAGGAGGCGCAGTTAACGCCCAACACCAGTGGTGTACCAAGGGTTTGGCCAACCCCTCCCCTCCCTTACGACGTAACCCCGAGGCGGGGTGGGGTGTGTGGACATCTGTTTTGTTGCTCTCTCCTCCACACGTCACATTTGCTACTGTCGGCGAACTGGAATTCCAATTTCTTAACTCCTGCACACTACACCCATAACATCAACCTCATCCTCATCCCACAGCCGAACTGCCGCATCGTGCCGGCGTTCGGCTTTGAATCTTTTTCGTGATTGAAAAGATTCCATCCACATCATCTCTTCATCTTCATCTCGATTGATTGAGCGCAAGAGGAAATGCCCAGAAAGGACCGGAGTACGCTGCTCCTCCAGTCGGCAGGCTCCTCCACTTCTCTCCTTGGCCATGCCGACCTGGACGCGGCACCGACGGATGATGACGATGATGAAGCAGAGCTACCGATGATGACCATGATGAAGGATGAGTCGCCCGAGTTGGACAGCAGCGACTCGCTCGACATCATAACACACATCGAAGAAGAAGACATCGAAGAGTTGCGTCATCGAACGTCCGCAGCCGAGCAGAGCCACAGCCGCGCCGAGGACGGTGCTGCAGCGCCGGCGACGGAGACGGCCGCCAGCAGCACCGGCAGCGCAGTGGCAGCGGGTTCCGGCCAGACGGAGACGCCGCTGCCGATGGACAAGATGGTTCCCATCATGCTCCTGACGGCCAGCGAGAGTTTCAACTCGTCGGCCATTTTCGCGTATGTGGGCTACCTCGTGCTCGACTTCGACCTCACAGACGACAAAAAAGAACTCGGGTACATTTTATTACTTGCTGAGTTTATTATTATCATGAATTATTAAATATTATTAAATATTATTTTATTTATAATATTGCAACATTAAATAATATAAAAGCAAAATAATGATAATAATATGTTATTGAAATAGTATTAATTTGGTTAATTGTGTGGGTGCTGTGATGCTGCGCAGGAACTTTGCAGGTGCCATCAGCAGCTGTTTCTACGTGGCTCAATTCTTCAGCAGGTGCTGCCCTGTGAATGCGTAATACTGTGGATGCACATCTTACGGTGAATGTCTTCGCGTGAATGCAGCTTCTTCTGGGGTAAGATGTCGGATAAGTACGGACGACGGCCAATCCTCTTGTGGGGAGCCATGGGCACTATCATCTCGGCACTGCTGTTCGGGTACTGGACACTTCCGACCTTGCATGCAAGCGAGTTCAACTCATATCTTATGGCCTTTGATTTGGGTAACCAGATTCAGCTTCAACTTTTTCTTCGCCATCTTTGCCCGATCCTTGTGTGGTCTGCTCAATGGCAACATTGGTGTGCTCAAGACATACCTTGGCGAGGTACGACGTTACTGCGCCACAATCGATCGTACTGCGGATACTCAGCTGTTACAATCTACCCCATCCATCTAATAGGTGACAGACTTCACAAATCAAACCAAGGCCTGGAGTTGGTTTTCACTCGCGTCAGGTGCTGGCGCCGTGTTGGGTGCCCTCGTTGGAGGAATTCTAGCTCAACCTGCTTGTACGGCCTTCTCCGCACAACTACTACCGCTTCACATCTCACCAGTAATTCTACCATACAGCCAAGTACCCTAAGTTGTTCGCCAACGGGCATGGTATCTTTGGTGAGTTGTTCGAGGAATTCCCCTATCTGTTGCCCAACTTGGTGGCCGTGCTCATCTGCGGCTTCGGTCTCATCCTAAGCTACTTCTACTTGACGGAAAACAAAATACCCCGCCGAGCCAAGGAGGTCGAACGAAGCAAGTATTCGCCGCTGGATGAGGAAAGCGAAGCGTTGGAGGTTGATGAAGAAAAGGATATCGAAATGAAAGAAATGAGCGAAGTATGGAGGATGAAGAGCGAAATTGAGGGTAAAGAAACGGAAGACCTTCGCGCAAAGAAGGGAGATTTCCGATTAGAGGAAGAGCAGGATCAAAAGGATCAAGAACCCAGTGGTGTGAGCATTCGAGGCAATTCAGTGGACCTAGAAGCAGAACTGCGACTTACAGAAGAACAGCTTAACCTTACAGAACAGCGTGATGGAGAAAGGCCATCTCTGCTAGCTTCCTTGCGACGCATCCTGCGATTACCTGCATCATGGAGAGATGGTACCATCTACAAGAGTGAGTCTGCTCTACTAGATATTAACAAAATATTGGACATGTAGGACGTGCGCAGCAGCGATCTGTGCTCTTGGAGGGCCAAGTACTTCTCTCAACAAACCTCTATGCTCTGACGGGCATGTTATTTATTTTTATTGATGCTGTACGAATCCCCCTGCCATTGGAAGAACAGAGTGCTTATTCCCCCTCGGGCAGGTCTTTCCTCTTTGGACGATGACGGAGCCTAATGAAGGAGGGCTTGGATTCTCGACCAACGAGATAGGCATTACCAACAGCATCGGTTCCTTGTCTATAATTGTCATCCAGCTATTCCTCTACGGGCCCATAGCCAAGAAGCTCGGTACAACAGCGCCCACCTTTGTTCCAGTTCGCTAGCAATCTTCTTATTCTCTTTGACCAGGCTTGGTAAATACTTTCAAGTGGGGCACAATAGCAGCTGCTCCCATTTTTCTCGCCTTTCCAGTCCTGAACTACTTTCATCCTGCTGTATCAACGTGGAGCAATGCACCTCTGGTACACCTACCCTCTGGCTGTGTGTTGCTTTTTAAGCTGCCTTACTCACATCCTTTTGCAGATGTGGACTCTTATCCTTGTAACTTTCATTATCCGCACCTTCGTGGGACAGTTGATGTTCTGTGCTGTCATGAACCTCATTAACAACTCCGTTGATGTGTACCATATGGGAGCGGCCAACGGCCTTGGTACTGTCAGATACCTTACCGTCAAGAATTGCTTGATTGTCTCATGAGCCCTATTATGCAGGTCAAAGCTTAGTTGCATTGTTGCGAGCAATTGGTCCCTACTTCTCTTCGGTACAGCTTTAGGATATGCCTTTCTGTTGTGGATAGCTCCGACTCACGTGCTACTATGCAGGTGATGTTTGCGTGGAGCATGACCAACGGAATGCCCTTTCCCTTCAATTTTTACTTCATCTTCGTACTCATGAGCACCACCTCGGTGTTCATCTTGGGCCTGGCGTTCCTCCTGCACCCTTCCTTGAACACCCCTAAACCACTGCCCACGGCCGAGAACAGCGAAACCAACGACCGACAATAAACCGTTGAACTGTATTTCGCATGAGGGCAATCACTGGTGCCAGAGTGCCGCAGAGTGGACCTACTGTCGCGGCACAACAAAGGAAACGATCGCAGTGATGTCATCCTCGAGTCCTCCTGCATAGAGGTATCCCGCTTCCTCTGCGCGCTCTGCGAAGGGAGACTTCTTTTCCATGTTGGTTGAATTTTCTGTTGCTTGCTTCACCAGAGCACCAGCGATAACTTCAGGATCGACCATACCCTCTGTGCAGGGCAGCTGTGAGTGCGGCGTTACAATACATGGATTGCAATTTGACGTACCTAAAGGATACACGCCGCTCTTCTGTGCTTCCCTAGCGTTGGCCTCAATCGTTCGATTCACGATATCAACGATTTCGTTGTCCCACAGGTTATCGAACAGGCCGTTGGTACCAACGATGATGATATCGCCCTTTTGAAGCCTGAAACCACAAACATTATTGTGAGCAGCTAGAAACTCGCCATGGCGTTTCTACATACTTTACAGAGTTGAGCTTTATGCTTGGATCCATGGAGAATGAAATAGCTGCAGTTTACAGTTAATCTGAATCAGTTCTGTAGCACATGCAAGATGATCAAGGTAAAGATATTACCAGAAGGGCTGAAGTAATTGGGCTGATTGAACTGGGCATAGCTTGGTGTGGATCGATAAAGCTTCTTGCCACCTCTCATAACGAGATAGCAAGGATCGCCCATTGTAGCTGAATGCAGCCATGTACCCTCATCCTCCAGCCGAACATCAGGAGCTATCTCCTTGAAGATGTGGTCCCATTCTCGCTCTATCATCAGTTCATGGGTTAAGTACGCATGATGATGAGTAACTACCAACAGGCAATGTATGAACCTTCAAGCTTCTCCGAGAGGGTAATGAGCAATGCTGTAGATACGCCCAGCTTGTGCTTATCCATAATCTCATCACGGGCTTGCAAGAGTATCTCTTTAGGAAGAAGCTGTTCCACCTGAACATCATCCGTGGAGGTGCTGAGGGCCTCGTATTTAAGTCGGCTGATAGTGGTCAAAGTGAATGTACCGAATAGCGTTTGAGCAGTAGCTTCCTTCCAGCTACCGAGTTCTCTTTCTTTTGCACTTTCAGACCTTTCTTCATATGCATCAGTTCGTTCTCAAACTTACTTTCCTCCTCGTCTTCTTCACTTTCCTCTGCACCAGGCTTGTAGAGCACATCACTCTAGTGCGCCAAGAGATACGTTGTGAGCGGTTTCTCATAGTGTGTTGCAGAGTTATGCACTAATGGTACCAAGTCGTCCTCGTCGTCCGTTTGCTCTTCCACATCCTCTGTATCCTCCGTGTCCTCCGTATTCAGATCGGCCAAGGCAGACTGCATGACATCTAGACGCCACACGAGCGTGTGAGAATCCCGACCATGAAACGGGCTGATGAATGTCGATCAGGAATAGCAACGTCGTTCGCAATGTACCCTCCTTAAAACGATCAGAGCTAGCGATGAGCTGCCTCACATGGTTCCTGAAACTACGTGCGAAGTCGCTGCCTCCTACGTGCCATCCACCCACTGCGTCGAACACAGCCACGGCGTTGTGGGCGTCATCCAGCAGAGTGATGTCCCGACCACCGAAATCGGGTTTCTCGTGAGTCTCGGAACCGCTCATGAGGCCGAGTCGCTCCACGGTGGATGCCAGGACCGCTGCACGCGATGGGGAGGGATCGGAATCGGAAGATGAAGATGTCGCGAACCAACGGTTCAAGGTGGAGGTGCGCGGCATCCTGCCACCCACAGTGTCACGTGTTGCGTCGATAGCAGTTGTGCGTAGCACCCCTATCGCTGTGGTCCTGCCCATCATCACGGGCATCCTCTGCATGGCTCGTCTCATCTTGGTGTAAGGTTGAGTGAGAAAAATTTGAGGTATGAGTTATCGTTTTCTTACGAGAACTTCTCAAATTCCGTGACAACCAACCACACGGCAGATTAAATCTTTTGAATTTGCCCAAGATGGAGGTGTTGCTGGAGGCTGCAAGGTACGGGGAGGAGGATGTGGTACAGGAACTCCTCAATGCGGCAGAGGCTGGACAAGCNAAGCCGATCCCGAATTTGACCTCAATGGGCGTGACCCGCGCGGGAACACCGCCCTCCACATGGCCTGTGCCAACGGCCATCTCGAAATTGTCCGCAGTCTCCTCCGGCATAATGCATCCGCTACAGCGGAAGATGCCGCAGTAGAGCGAAAGGGATCGTGCAAGGTCGATCTGAATGCCCAGAATGAGCA
>CDEZ01022935.1:0-17950 GCA_000826365.1 Acanthamoeba royreba | reverse complement strand
CAGGCCAGCAGCGCATCCACCAACTTGGAGACCTGATCATCACCAAAGCAGAATGTCCGGTCATCATCCATTCACAATCATTCAACTTTACAACGGTCGTCCTCTGCCGCGTGATGGCCGCCACCATCATTGAATGCACATGCTCCGGCCTTTGCGCATGAGGACATCAAAACAGGCCTGCTCGATCATCACAACAATGGGAGAACAGGTAAGCAACGTGCGTCAGTACCTGGAATCCTTTGAGACGGTCGGTGCGCTTGTCACTGTCGAACGCAGCAAGGGCCTTGGGGAACCCACGAAAGACGAGGTACTCCCGCACCAGCTCGTCGACGTGCGGTATCGCGTTCTGTACCGCAAACGTCATTATTTATTTATTTTTTCACACCTGCGTTGTGGCCAAGAAGTCTGTGCTGTCTGTTCATAAATCAATTAAAAAAATAATAAATTAGTATGACTCCTTGTCTGTTTCAGTTAAAAGAAAAACGAGTAAATCTTGAGTGTTGAGCTAGCTTAGCGTCAAATTAGCTTTGAAAAGTGATGAATTTATAAAATAAAAATAAAAAACTTCATACGTGCTTTTGTGTGGAATTAGATCGGAGGACCGATTTGGCGAACGTCACAAATTTTGGTTTTGGAGCCGAAAGTTCTGGAAAAGCAAAACAGAAATCTGCATTCTTGAAATATTACAGATTCTTCGTTACACCCGCGTGGACATACTTTCCTTTTCTAGGCAACGTTAACGTCCGCGGTATCCCGCCAACATCATTCAAGGACCCCAGAGGGAAGACCCTCGAGGGGTCATCGGTCTTGAAGGAGAAGGAAGCAAGAATGGAGCTGCCTGTCGCGCCGCTGGTGGTGGACCTGCTGTCCTCCAGAGTAGAGGAGGCATTCGCGAAGGCAGGTGAATCCACGAATACGAATCCACCAGCGATCGTTGCTGCATCAAGTGCAGGGCCCAAGGGCGGCCAGCACGACCCTATTCGAAGTAACCGGAAGGTGAGGAAGGGCTGTGCACTGTGCTCGTGTCGCTGCTTCGTCGCCAACCTGTGGAAGGAGAACCAGTGCCGGCACTGCATGCACGCGATCTCTTACCACGTACTGAACCCGTACGTTGCCTCCAGAGCTTGTTCTCTTCTCTCTCGGTTCCCACCGGCGCGTGGCCTCCTGTTCATTAACATGCTGCTGCTCCACTCCCACCTTAGGGATGAAACGGAGATGCGTCCCTATTTTTACACGTACTCGTCGCGCACTCGGGCCCGTCCCGCGCTCCAGGACAATAACATCTACATGCTGGATACTGAGAGCTTAGCGAAGCAGAACGGTGAGGCCATCATCTCACCCACACTTGCATCCGGTTCCGCTGGTAAGGACCAGACATACGGTGCAGCTGTGGACGAAGGCGTACCTAAGCTCTCGCCCAAGTCGCCTCTTGTATCTCGGACCAGCACAAAGGCGAAGGGTCCTTCGCCTGCGTCCACGTCGCCACGAACTGCATCCGGCCAAGCTCTGCTCTCGGCGTCGGGACCGCTATCTCTATCACCACGTTCTCACCAATTACTAAAGAGTGAAGGAAAGCAGAACTTTGAGATCATCCATCTCAAGGAACGAGTTGGCGGTACCGCACAGCCTGTGCAGAAGGGTGGGGCAGACTCCTCAGGCACAAGCAGCTTGCCAGCGATGCATAAGCAAGCTGAAGTTGACGAAGAATCCGATACCTGCCAGGAAAACAGCCAGGGAGAGCCCGGATACACACCGCTGCGCACGAGCGAAGACGCGACGCCTACAAAGACTAAAGCAGTGAGCCAAGAAACTGAAACAGGAAAGGTCGAGCCGAAGGTGGACCTTGCTGAGGTGGAGCAGCTCCGACAAGAGGTTCGACGACTTAGCGAAGCTCTCGAGATTGCCCGCCAGCGAGAGATCGAGTGGGAGCGTGAACGTGCGGCCTTGATGGCCGAAAGGGCTGAGTCGGCCACAGTGATCGTTTCCCTCAAGCATCAGCTCCGTGCAATCCGGCGACAGTCGGTACGAGACCGTGAGGCCTGGCAGGCTCAAGCTAGCGGCCTGATGATGCAACTGGGCGGTCTTCTCGATGATCTTAGCCCGCGCGGCCATCACGCAGCCTCCGAGCAGACCCTTACCATCGACGAGTCAACAGCGTCCACGCATGCTGCTGGTGCTGCTGCTCTTGGCGTGATTGAGTCCAGCGTACACCAAACCGAGCCGGGATATCCCGACTCAAGTCCAGCGCCTGGACCAGAAGGAGTGGTAATGCCGCACCAGCGCCGCAACTACGCCATGAGACCGGCCGGATCGCCTCGCTTCCCTGCTCGATCGGTCATGCGGTACGTAGCGCGCATTCATACGGCACTCCTCATAACCACTGACGTTGTGTCGTGTGGTGGCCAGCGGTCGAGGCACAAGTGGAGGAGGATCTGGCATCTTGTCACCTCGTACGTGTCTGGCTTCGGTTTCCACTGCACAGTATGAGAGAACGGTGTGAGTACTAATCTTATGCGCTTTCAGTGGCGGGATCAAGAGATTCCATAAGCAGACCAGTCAGAGGAGTACCGACGCCGCTCAGCCATGAGTACGCATGCGTAGAGTCCCCTGCCTTATAGTGATTGAGCTCAGATATCCTTCACAGAGTCCCGAGAAGACGGGAAGCTCGGAACTCACCACGCAGGCGGACGACCTCCAGCTTCAGCGAGTGGAAGGTCACCATGGAGGCCACCCTCACGGCTCACCACTTGCCGCACCCGAATGGTGCAGAGGTACGAACAGCTCGTAGTCGAATGTCAAGCGGCGTTCCCTTTGCTAACAGGCAACACAGGGGTCGGTGCACGGCCTGAGTGAGCACGAAGGAGTGGACGCGGCATTGCATCAAGCCATAGTCGAGAGCGCCTTGGCGAAGGAGATGGCCTCTGCTCCGCTCCCACTCCGCTCACACAGTCAGGAACTAAGCAGTACCTTCGTCGAAGATCAGGAAGACCCTCCAGCTCCATCTTCAGCCCAGCTGCTCGCGCAGCCAACAGAGGTGTCTCCGTCGAAGAAAGGCAGCATCGTTGGAGGCGTTCACATTCCGGTGTTGCCACTATCTTCATCCGGAATCATGCCCGCCGCCACCGAAGGACCGATCACGTTGCCACCAAATGCGTTACCGCCATCACCGCCATCCACACCTTCGTCACCGCTCTCCTCGCCACCTTCCTCGCCAACGACGCCGCCACCATCTGCTACTCCGATTGCAGTCGAATCGCCCAAGCCTCCTCCGGCAACCACGGCAACRCCACGCTCAGCAAAGAGAGGTAGCATGCGATGGCTCGGTTCAATCCTCTCCCCACGACTGCTCGGGTCGTCGAGTGACATATTAGTCTCCACTCCCAAGTCAGCCACTCCTTCCGGCCTCTCTGCCGTATCAACGCCGGTCAGCAGCACAGACAGCGACACGAAGCAGAAGGAGCAGCCCGAGAAGACCAGTAAGTCCAAGAAATCGACTCGAAAGGACTCCATGGACGAATCGTCTGAGGGCACAAGCCAGATCAGCTCTTCGAAACCAAAGAAGAAGAAAGCCAAGAAGGAAGAGAAGGAGAAGAAAAAGAAAAAGAAGAAAGAGAAGGGAAGAGATAAGGAAGAACAGAAAGAGAAGAAGGAAGATGAGATAACGGAGAAACCTAAGAGTACTAAGAAGCACAAGGAAAAGAAGGAGAAAGAGAGCAATAAGAAGGAGAAGAAGGCCAGGAGAAAGACGAGAAGCCGTACGCTGAGCGCGGATCGCGAGGCAGCTATCGGACTGAAGAAGGGCGATCAGACAATCGATATCATCGAAAACAGCAAGATCAAGGAGAAACCGCACAAGAGGAAGAAGTCGCGTGGGATGTCACTGACAGCAAGCCAGCCTTCAGCGGAGTACCTGAATGCTACAGGAAAGGCAAGTGAGGAGTAAGCTCACCACATCTTGCATATGTTGTACACGTACAGAACAATCATTTTACCTTGCCTTGACTTGCCCGGCTCGTCTAGAGCTTGAAGGTCGATGCTGCTGCTGCATCGCTCCATATAGCGTGAGTGGGAGGTCAACGTCCAGAAAAGAGAGGTTCATGCGACTGGGCCGTAATGCGAAATCGAGGCTAACCAAGCCCTGCTATATTTACACGCTGATCATCATGACTCAGCTGGTGGCGTCAGCATCAAGTTCGTCATCCGCCTCACTAGCGGGTCGCTTAACCGGAGTAGTTTGATTTCGTCGTGCCCGGCTCTCATCTGTCTCATTGTCCGTTACAATGCCATCTTCTTCTTCCTCCTCCTGAACCATTTCGTCTGTTCGCACAATTACGTTCTTTTGCAGGCGATCGGGATTGGAATCACTGTCATTTCACACGCGCACATCAAGTCGGCTAAGCGAAGTGCAATGTGATGACGCAGCAGGGGCAGATCGGTACCTCTCGCTGCCGGTGCATGTATCAGTGCTGTTTTCGTCGTCTGCATCGTCACCTGCTGCCATGTCAGCTAATGGTTTGATCTTACATCTTGAGAGTCGTACCAGGCGATACAGGCTTGCTCTTACGGGCCTTCGAGTTCGGGTAAGTGACGGTACCAAACACCTTTTGAAAGGGAAGTAGGTTGCCTTCGGGATTGTGTTTGTTACGTGCGTTGTGATCATCTAGTTCGCCGAATGAGCACAACAGCGACCGCAGTTGAGTGGCATTACAGTACCATAAATAGCAAATACAATATGCTTGAAGCACCCATTAAACTCCTGTTCGATCACTTCTTTGAACAACTGGGCAATGTGGCCCGGAGGATTACCTGCATTTACAGTTCTGGTTAGATCCATTCCACGTAACTTATAGAGGGGGCTCGATCAAATACCAAAAGCACCACAACCAAAGGCGCTGAGGACAAGGCTGTCGTGGCCATTTTCGAGGCCAATAGCAAGAATGCTACGAATCTTCCGTTTGGTTTTGTCGGCAAACTTGGGAGCAAGCAACAGCCGAGTGAACTCTCTTTTCTTGCCATCGCTTCGCGTATCTCGTCTGCCCTTCTTTGTTAACACCTGTATCATCATGAATTTTAGTTCCTGATCGGATGTCACCCTGCCTGTGCAGGGTACCTTCTTCGTTTCGGCTATGAGTTGCGGGCGTGCGTAGGCGGCTACAGCAATAAAGTCAAACGTAATAGGAGTCTTCATGAAGGGATAACCTTTGTCCTCGGATTCTCGAAACACAGTAACCTACAGATAGTCACCATGATCAGGCATACGTTCAACGAACGGAGAAGCAAGGGTGCGCACCTGAGGAGAATATACTCCACCAAATTCCGGAAGCGGGTACTTCCACTTGCGCTTCTTATCGATCTTCTGCGGATCCTCAAGAAACTGGAAGTAATTGCTCCTGCGGAAGAGGTTCTCTACAAACAAAGTGAGTCCTCTTGCCAGAGCCGTATTGAAGAGAAGCAACTGGCCGTAACTCACCTTCCTGTGCTCCTGAACCATTCTTGTATCCACCACCAGGTCGCTTGTGCGAGGCCATATTCAGTACAGCTGGATTCAAACCTGCACTCACGCCATTGGCTTGCTGCATGAGATAATGCTTGTAGGCATGCAAGTTTGGCTCTAGAGATTACACCTTTCTTGAGTTTGAGATCCAACGCTGCCTCGAGGCAGTCCTTTTCGATCACTTCGACGAACGTTTCGCCATAGGGTTTAGGAAAGTTAAAGTCGTACTGAGTCTTGTGATCGTACATGACACAGCTCCGCACCTACACCACAGTCCACTCGCTGCAATCAGAAGAACGAAATGCAAAAAGCACGCGAAACGCGGCCAACCTGCTTGGCGAGCTCCTCTTTGGTCGTGATCTTGACCTTCTCGCCTTCCGGCAGGATGAACGAGTTCTTCTGGCAGGCGGTTATCGTTCCCTCCTGCACCACCATCCTGTTCGGTACATTACACAATGCCGGCATAGCACATGCATTAGTCGGGGTTGCATTCTCTAAACTATTCTCCCGACTAGGAATAAATAAAATATTATTTCTATATTTCTTCATTTTCCTCAATTTTTCCTTATTATAATTATTATTTTCAAAGTATATATTTTATTTTATTTTAATATTCAAATAAAATGTTATTATTATTATTATTTTCAGAGAGTACGTTACCGCATGGCGCGCAGGGCTTCCTTGTCGTGGGCGGCCGCGTAAATGCCGAACCATTTCCGCCAAAGACCGGCGTCGAAGGGCTTGTTGAGAATTTTATTGACTTGCTTCCCATCCATGATGTTCTTGTAGTACTGATCGTCCTTCGACGTCGCGGTGGCTGCCGAGGATGACGTCGAAGCCGAAGTCGTGGAAGATGAAGACGAGGAGTAGGCGGCATGCGTCGAAGAGGCCTCCTTGGCTGGATGAGGAGGGGATTGATGGGACATCGACGACGGCGATGCTGATGATGCCCCACTATTCGAGGAAGTAGAGGCCAGGCTGGAGGACTCCATCGTCCGCACCGGTCCTCCCCCGTCTTCCATTACCTCAGGTGGATTTTTCGCGATTTGGAATTTTACTTTTTTCGAAAGGTTTTCGAAATGCGGAAAAGTTCATCTCTGGAATTTATGGAATGATTTTGGAAGCAGGATTTATCCGGACGACTCTTCGGCGACTTACATGACACCATTTTTCTGGTTGTGGGAAGGCATTAGGGACAAGTTCGAGCAAGAGCTTCGCAAGTCTTGCCCACCCTCACCGAGAGCATGTATTTGTTACGAAGAATCGTCGGGCACAACAGTTGAGGAACTCTTCTTCGCCGCAAATGTGATGCACCAGCTTCGCAACAGAGCAGTCACGGAGGGATCCATTAGAAGGTAGGTTCTGTGTCGAGGTTATTAGCGGTGTTGATACAATTAACGCAGTTGGAGGACGGACAGTACCTTCAGCTTCATCGTCATCATCGTCTTTCTCTTCCTCATCGCTCTCGTATCGCTTATTATAATCGTTATCGTCGTCATCATCTTCATCGTCCAGGAGAGCACTTCTACCACGGTCATCCAGTTCGTTATCATCTCCCTGTAGAGCACACGAGAACTTGAGTTTCGCGCACAGCAACCGCACAACCCTTGGTCAGTGCACATTCGTACCACGAGCTCCTCTTCGATCATAGCCAGGCGATCCATGCGATCGACAGGTTGTCGTGGCAACTTGCCATTATCCTCCGCTTGTGTGGTCCGCTCGGTGGTGCCCTTGGCCGGTTCTTTTGAAGCCTTGTCGTTGACTCCAAGCTCAGGGGTAGTTGTAGTAAGTACCCCCGGAGCACCGGACAACTTAGTAGTGGTATGCGAGGCGGACGCTGCTAGGTGTAAGGTTTGATAGAGTTAGTAGAAGGTTGATGAATGGCCGCAAGGCCAGGGGCAGCGTACCTGCAGTTACAGGCTTGGCTTTGGGCTGTTTATCTTTCCATGCAACAATGGCATCGATAACTCCTTGCTTGGTTCGCGAAGTAACAGTGATCCCTAAGATGGAAATGAGATGAGGTTGCGAGCACCATCAAGCAGGAGATGCAACGTATACCCTTTTCTCGACAGAAGTTGCGAAGATCACTCATTTTGTATTTCGTTAAATTAGAGAAATCTAGTTCGGTGGAACCATTCTCTTCGGGCTTTTTGGTTGTTTCCTTCCCTCTCGGAGTGTCCGCTTTCTCTTTCCCTTTTCTCTGTTTCTTCGTTGCCTTATCTTGTACTGAATTACACAGAGCGTGCCTTTCAGAATCGAGCAATTCTCCACAATGAGCAAAACACTTACCCTTATCCTCATCAGAACGTTTTCGCTTGGTGGTGGCAACTGGTTCCGTAGTGGATCGGAAAGGTATTTCGTCCATGAGTTCCGGTATGTTCGGAAGAATTGGCAGTGTATCAACGCCATTGATGAGCGATTCTGAACGTACGGAGATAAGTTGAATGAGCCCAAGATTGAAGTTAACAAGAATGCAGAAAAGACAATACCAAAACTCTCCAAGAGCATGCCTTCTGTCATGGCATTATCATCGCTGACGGTCACTGGCAGTGGTGGTGCTCGGATCTCGTGAGGTAGATATCGGCTGCGTGTGTGTACAAATGTTTCGAGATAGGCCTGTTCATCCTGATCTCGTCGCAGTATGTCCGAGAATCGTTCCACATCTGCTCCGCATTCCATCACGAGTCGAGCAATAGAGTGTGAGTCAAAAAGAACTGCACTGGAATGAAATACTACACTGCGCGGGCAGCACTCCGAAATGCAGCAGCGGAGCTTGAGGCACTTCGGAAGGACCTCCGCAATCAGTCGAAGGAGGAGAACAGTGAAGTGACGCACCTTGATCTTTCTCCGGAGGTGTAAGGTAGTAAGGGAATTTGCTGCGATTGGCCCTGCTCAGCTTTAGCTGCAGTTGTAGCTTGATGAGCTCCGCATCGTCTCGAGTAATCGGTGGCATGCGGAGGCACGGGAAGTCACCCGGTTCTTCCACAACGAATTTCTGGTCGCCAACAATTTGATAAATTAATTATTCATTCACAGATTACAAATTTGATTTTAATTTCGGTTGTTGAAGAACAAAAAATGTAAAATAATCGTGCTTAGTCTGATTTTTATGCTTGTTAAACTGGATCGATTGCGGCAGATTTAGACAAATGCTGTACGCGGAGTAGCGAGGATAGAGAAAAAGGCTCAGAGTAGACGTACGGGAAAGAGCGCAGGGGGCGCTTTTGGTGCCTTGGTGGTCTCTTGTGTGTTGGCGTGGGCACCAAACCCCGCGTGTGCGGCCATGGCCGTGTCTTAGTGGTGTGGTCGCCTCACGCAGTACGCGTGCCTGTGTGTTGTACGCCCACACTCGTGTTTCACAGACCATTTATCCTCTCTTTTCTTCAGGTGCTTAGGTCCATAAAATTTGAAGTATGTCCCCAGTCTTCTTGTGATCACCATTCACATATTTGCGGGAACGCATCCGAGGGGAAATCTTTGTGGGAAAAAACTCAGAATACAAACGTGTTTCGAAAGTATTTCGAAACTCACATAATCTATTGTTCTCCGATTTCGTTTTTGCCGGGCGATTCGACTCAAAAATCCGAATGGAGGGAGCACCAAAGGTGGGTCAGAAACGTAAGGGCCATGGGCACCGCCTACGAGCTCATTCCAATCCTCTCTCTGATCATGACATTTTCTAGTACCGACTCCTGCTGATAAAGACGAATTAATGACAATTTCATTTTTAAATAGATAAATTGATTAACCAATTATTTTTTTTTTACATCATGATTGTATCCAGCCCGGTCTCGCCTGCCGCGATGGACTGGTCCCAACTCTACCCTCTCACTGCCGAGGAAATCGCCAACACGCGCGTACGCATCGCGGACGTTGGTTGTGGGTTTGGTGGCCTCACAGGTACCTCACTATTTTTTAATAATTATTTATTGTGTTTTATTTTATAATTATGTAGAAAATTTTTGTCATTTTAAAATATAATATTTTATAACTGAAATATGACTAACGTGTGGTGCATGGCAGTGAGCCTGTCGTCGGTCTTCCCCGAGCGCCTGATATTGGGTATGGAGATCAGGGACCGTGTCGTGGACACAGTCCAGAAACGCATCGCCAAACTTCAGAAGCAGAATCCAGGTGCGCTCGCCTGCATCGTTCTCCAACTTGTCGCTTGTTCTGTGCTGTGTGACTCACACGACACTAACATCCAGGCCAATACAAGAACATTGCCTGCGCTCGTGTCAATGCCATGAAGCACCTACCAAACTGGTTCGCCAAGGGTCAGGTAGGAAGAGAGACTCTTTCCTTGTTTTGATCATTGCTGTTCACGCTCACATGGTGTTGCTGATGAATGTACAATCCTTCGTCTGCAGTTGGATAAGATATTCTTCCTCTTCCCCGATCCTCACTTCAAGAAGGCCAACCATAGAAGACGAATCATCTCTCCTACCCTGCTCGCTGAGTACGCCTACGTGCTGCGAGAAGGAGGGCTCATCTACACCAACACGGACGTGGAGGACCTGCACTTGTGGATGGTAGAACATCTGTCATCTCATCCATTGTTTCAGAGAGTACCCGATGAGGAACTCGTACGTGTGCTGATACTTTTAACTGTTTTTTTGGGTACGGCCTCATCCATGCATTTCACGCTCTGCAGAAAGAAGATCCGGTCATGCCACTCATCATGGAGTCCTCCGAGGAGGGACAGAAGGTGACCAAGAACCAGGGCAAGAAGTTCCCCGCAGTATTCCGACGTATCGCTGCTTAAAGTCCACAACACCTTGCTGCTGTCCCGTGCATACCATTAAGATTCTTGAGATTCTTGGATCACAAATGATTCAAATTCCAATAATATCACAAATATCTTTACAATCTCGCGGTAACCAGTACGACCACTAGCGCGCAGTTTGTTTGCGGGAGCTGCTCATCAAAAACCAAACAGTTCCGGACACCGCGGGTTGTTGTTCAATCCCCAGTTCGTCGTGCGAAGCTGCGGGGTGCAGATCGAGTTTTTGTTATTTCTTTTCGTCTTCTGCACAAGCGCGAGAGGGAGGATGGGAGATCAAGGCGGGAAGAGGGAAGAGGAGTTTGAACTGGCCCGCGGCAATTTTGAGCACGACTGCACCTCGCTGGAAAAACTAATCAAATGTCTCAACAAAATCGGTGACTCCGTCAAGGGTTCGTTCGATTTTCGTTTTCGCTCTTTTTTCGCTTTCGTTTCTTTCTTCACAAGCGCACGCAACAAGCTCATTTGTGGAACTATTTCTTTCAAAATATTTTTGTTCATCGAATAGTTTTGCGAACAAAAACATTTTAAAATTGAATTTGAAATTGAATTTGAAATTAATGCCATTTTGCCTCTTTTGCGGGCGCCGTCCACTTGTTCAGTGTCCATGTGGTCCATGATGGACTTGGCTGAAGTCATGAAGGACTTTCTCGGTACGGGACTCACGTTCGACCTCGAAAACCCCATCAACGAGTACCTCGTACGTTGTCTTGGCTTTTACGTCGTTGCTGTTCCTGACTTGCTTGGTTTAACTCCGCTCGGTGTATTAACGCGGGATCGCATTGCCACCGACATCGGCTTTTGCAGAAAGAGATATCCGAGCAGGTGAACAGCATGAAGGTGTTATACGAGCAGCAGAAGGCCTTTAGGGTACAAACGAACTCATTGATTGGTGTATTCCGGTGGCTTGAAGACATAAGCTCACTAAATCGGATGTGTAGATAAAGATAGAGCAGCGGGATAAGATGTGCCAACAGAGTAAGACAGAAGAGGGAGCAACAGGAGCCAAGGTATTGAAGAAGAAATGTGGGAGACGCTTCCCAACACAGGATGAACTAACACCCGCGCCAACAGACGCGAGCTGCGCTGGAAGAGTTCGATGCGCAGCTCAAGAATGATCTTGTCAGCTACCACTATTCGCGCCACAGACGCGTAACTCCAGAACTGCACAAGGTATATATGTTTCGTTCAATGCACTGTACACAGAATCTCTGATGAATTGCATTACCTCTTCAGTATGTACAAACTCAAATGAAGCTTTTCAATCGAATGAACGACAACTTGACTGGGATGAGTGAGTTTCTCGCGGCCAAGTGTCGAGGCGAAGCCGATCTCAACTGGTAGCTCCTTCGTTGCTATACGGTGAATGTTGGTTAGCCTCTTCTCACATCTTGGCAGGACCATAGGCAGAGATTCCCTTAAGAAGAGCTCTCGAAGAGAGAAGAACAGCCTTACTTCGTCGTCCTCTCATACAATACCCACAGCTGTTGCGAGCAACGTTCAACCCACAACGCAATATCCAGGATCGCCAATGCCTCCACCACGTAACAGACCTGGGACGGTCTCTGCATCTGGCGCTTCGCGTGACCCACCGCCCATTCCTCCGAAGAGCCGCGCAACAACCACCGCTAGCCGAAGCCATATCGTTGGCCAGGCCAAGCACTCGCTTCCGATGAATTCCTCGTCTGCCTCCGCGCCCTCGCTCAAGCTACACCGACGCTCTGTATCTCAAGGTGACCTCAAGCTTGAAATGGAAGAGGAGGTAAACGATGAAGACGATAAGGAGAGATCGCACTCAGTAGATGAGAGTAAAGACATCATGGACCTTCGTAGCGCACTGATCGACTCTGGGGTCTCTTCGCTGGCTGGTACGATTCTTTTGTAATGGCCTCACAATGGGCCAATCTTGACTCGTTCTATTTTGAACCAGGTTCCGAAAAGAAGGTTTCTATTCCGACCCCATCCTACCCTCGCCCGCAGGGAGTCGCCCCGCCTCCATCAAGGCCTCTTTCTGCTCAAGGTAAATTAACAGCATGCGTAAGCTTCGCAGACGATGGATACTTACGTTTATGTTATAGTTACGCAAGAACAGGTTGAAGCGGAGCGTTTGAAGGATCCGATGAAGTTTGGCCCCAACGGTGCTCGTCGGCGCCTACCGCTGCCTCCTGGTGGTGGAGCATCGCTTCCCAATTCACCATCACTGTCTTCGGCGCTTATATCTAGTGTTGCCATCCCTTCGCTCTCTGGCACATCGACCACACAATCCGCCGAACACTCTCAAGGTAATGGCTCGCCGACGAGCGTTCTGTCGCAATCACCACCGCCCATTCCATCTGCATTGAACAAGCCCAAGAACACTATAACCCGTGCACTCGCAGCTGCAGACGACCCTCAATGGGTCAATCAACCAAGGTTCGCCTGAACTTCCCCTGTGCAGAGAATCCAACACTAAGCCCTTTGTGTCATTGCAGAAAGGCGAAAGGAACAACTGGCGTGACCCCGACAGTCGTAGCGGAGAGAAGACAGTTCTGGCAGGGCATTGACGGCCAGGGTAACCCCACGTATTGATCTTCATGTCAAGCTCACTTTGCGCAAACACGGACGGCTTCAGTGAGCATGTTCCCATCCGAACTCCCATCCCTTGGGTGTGGATAAAGTGTATCTATGGTTTGCTCTAAATAGGAGTTGTGTTTCTTTACTGACGTTCTTCGTGTTATCTACGCGTAACAAATGTCAAGTTTACTTGTGCTCTTCTGCCTCCATCACGGTCGCTACATCCAGTTTCACGATCATTCTCGATCACAGTTCTCCTGGTACGTCACCTGCACAACTACTAATTGTTGTACAGGTGGCCTCTCTGCTAAGGGGAGCTTGTGTGTAAAGGTATTTAGAAGCTTGTGTTTTCAGTATGTTTTTATTTATGTACTATGGACATGTTTCACATTAGGCTATTCACAACACGAGAATCACAGGTGACTCTTGTGGACATCAAGAGAGGGAGGTGGAGAGAGCACACTCTCACACTCTCTCGCACACAGACGCCCTCGACTCTCTCCCATTGGGATCGAAGGACACCACGCGCAAGTCTACTGGCGAGCGGCGTGCTGCTTGGCGGAGCCGCGACGTCGGGCCTGACTGCGGAGCGAGTCGTAGACGTGGCGCTTGTCCAGGAGAATGGTCGCACCGCCTCCGCAGTGTTCGTTATTCTGGAGCGCCACCGGCACGAGCCATCGAGGCACGCCCTGGGCCCTTCGCTCGGCCTCCGTGGCGAAGAGCAGGTCAGCGTGCTTGCGGTACTCCTCATTGGGCTCACTAAACTCGAGGCGGATGAAGTCCTTGGTCAGCTCCACGTGACGCAGGGCCGATCGCTCGTTCGAGTTGAAGAAGATGTTACGGTGGAGGTCGGGTGTCACTGGCGCCAAGTGCACCTTTCCGTCATCCTTCTTCGGGGACCCGCGGCTGCCGCGCTGGGCAGACGAGTCAGAGTCGTGCGTGATCAGTTTTTCCCGCAGAAAGCCAAGTGTGTTCGTGTTGACGGCCGAAAGGAATGTCGAGAAGCTGTGCTGTTGCGGCTGCTGCAGACCGAAGCTGCAGGCGGCAGCCGAGCGGGAGCGGGCAAGCGAGAAAGTCGTAGCGCGTCGCATGTTGGCGTTGGTGTTGTATTTCAAGTGTGGCAAAGTGTTGAATGAAAGGCGGCCTTTGTAGTAGGAGTTAAAACGTGTGTACGGGGCAGGGAGATATGGCAGAATGCAGGTGATATACAGAGGAACCGAACAACGGGGTAGCGAGTCAAGTGGAGCACTTGAGGTGTGGTCGCTTATCTGGTTTCCTTCGTCTGCGGACTGAGGTGTGCGCTTGGCAGTGAGTGCGGGTGAAGGAAGCGTGCTAGGCTTTGGGATCGGTTGCAAGAAGCGAGGGAAGGCTGCTGACGACCGATTTATACCCTGGGCCCTACCACGGAGTGAGGTGCAAAGACGGTGTCGTCACACATCACACTGGGAAGAAACAGGTGTCAGCCGCCCTCTCTTCAGCCTCCGTTTCGCGAAAGGAGACCTTGCTTGACTCCGATCCCATCCGTTGGGCTGCCTCAACCTGGGGCCCGATTCTGTGGATGTGAGGATAGTTGGGCACTGCAATTGCACCGCTTGTCCCAGAGATCTGGATGATCTGACGGAACCAAGGATGGAAAATGCAACTACCAGTCGAGACTTTGTTCCCGTTGGTCCCTACCCAACAGGAATTCAATGCATGCTATCCGCACAGGGTGGCGTCGTGTCGAAGGAGACTTACATGTTGTACAGATTCGTCGCGGTTATTTCTGCGCGACCCGCCTTCGGCGAGCCATGTACACCGATATTCGCTGATGGCGCGGCGATGTGGGGACTGTTGGTTAGAGAAACGGATGATTGAAGCACAAAACCGGAGCAGGCAAGCACCAACATGCAAGGACACCAAAGCAGGAATCTTAGGAATTTCAGTTCAATATTTCAAATCAGTTTCAGAAATTCTGCTACAGTGAGTGCGATCAGAGGGCTGCATAAGACCCTGAAAACACGTTTAGTCTCAGGCTGCACCAGGCTCCCACAGAGTACGTGCCAGCAAGGTCCACAACTGCTTGTGCCTGGCTACTTCGTTGTGCAGGCGGTAACGCGGAGTGGTTGCACAGACATCTGAAATTTCGAGCTACTGCCAACCCCGTGGACTCCACCGCACTTAGCAAAGTTGTGTGCTGTCCTACACCCTCCCTTTGCGCCTCCTGTCCTGCCTTCCCTCTCTCACTCCAAGAGGAGAAGTAGCTCTACGCATAAAGAACGAAAGCGAAGGAGAGTGACCACCCGTCGACCTCTCCGCTTCGTTCTCTTGTGGGCGAGAAAAGGAAAAGCTGAGAGAAAAAAAAAACAAACACAGATCCCTTCGCAGCTGAAGAAAATCGGCACCTTTCATTCCTCTTCGACTTTGGTCGTCTTCATAAAAACCCTCTGAGACCTTCCCCGCTCACCAGAGGGACGAGGCCAGGTCGAACTCGAAAAATTGGCGTCATTCTCGGCCGGGAGTGGTCTTTCTTCCTCAATCTCCCCCATTGAGAACGAACGCCCATTTTCGAAGGAATTTTTAAATTAAATAATTAGCGAAGGAGGAGGTATTCATCAATTGAATTAATTAATTCATAATTAGAATAATAAGAAGAATTGGATAGTGGTACGATATGGAGACGAAGCGATGGAAAATCGTCTGCATAGGGGACCAGCGAACATCGGCCAAATCTGAGGTCCTACGCCGCCTCCTGCGCACGAATCCTGGCATCAAGCACAAGCTCTTCACGGCTGCCTCGCAGGCGGCCATGGTGCCCTCGCCGGCCTCAGTGGCGGGCACATTGGCGGCCGGCGCGGCGGTCTCGAGCACATTGGCGGCGGTCCCGTCCCCCCTCTCGATGCCGCTGGCAATGTCGAGCGGCGGCGGCGGCGGCGATGGCCCGACGGCGGCCATCGGGACGGCCCAGCCATCGAGCATCACCCTCACGACAGATGGCCACAAGAACGTCGTCTTCGAAGGTGAGGTCGCGGCGGCCGAGGGCAGCACCCGGCCGGTGAACGTGGCCGTGGAGATCGTCGATGCGGCGCCTGAGGAGAGCAATCGCATCTTCGCCTACGCGCGGACGGACCTCTTCCTCATTTTCTTCTCCCTTGATGACCATGAGGCCCAGAAGCACCTCCTTACCCGAGTACCACCTCCTCACCTCCTTTTCCCCATTCCCATCCCCATCCTATCCTCTACGTTTTACCCTTTCACCTTTAAAATCCCTCCACGCGAATTTAATTGAATATTTTCAATTTATTATTTTTTGAAATCATTATTTATCCTTATGAGAATTTTTTATTTAATACAATGATCTTATATAAATAAATGTTTACTCAATGGGTTCAGAAAAAAATATTAAATGAAAACAAGTTACAATATTGACCCGACGTACGTCGCCTACGCAGTGGATTCCGGAGATCTCGCAGCATTGCCCAGGCACGCCCTACGGCATCGTGTGCACAGGGACCGTGCTACGCACGCCTCGTACCAACTATATGACGCAAGTGCAGGCAAGGCTCCTCTCTCAGATCACGTAGGGAGTCTATTGCTGATCTTCACGTTCGATTGTGCAGGGCAAGGAGTTGGCCAAGAAGCTCAGGAGTCATCGGTACTGGGAACTCGGTTTTGGCGCTGCTCCTCGACGACGGGGAGGAACCGTCTCGGTGCAGACACAGCAGGCGCCTCAGCAGGATGGTGAAGATCCAGCAACGACTCCCGAAGAAACAAAGGATGACAAGATCCTCGACGAGGAGATTCGGCTGCTGTTCTCTGAAGCTACCGCCTCGATAGCTTTCCCGTCGTCCAAGGAGTTTAAGGACCTCAACAAACGAAAGAAGATGCTGGATAAGGTGCAGAACGAGGTCTCTACGGCGGTGAGTGAAGGCAAGACGGAGATCGTGTTCCGTAAGCGTACACTCGATAATACGCATATCCCCAAGAATATGGGCAAGTACATGAAAGAAGTCAAGAAGCTTGTACTCAGTGACAACAAGCTCTTCTTCTTCCCGATGGCAATCCTCGACATGGTCAACCTGCACACTCTGGAACTCAAGAACAACCAGCTATACTACTTGCCTAAGGAAATCACTCGCCTATCCAACCTCAAGAAGCTTGACGTTGAGAACAATCAGCTCACATCTTTACCAGGTACTTCCAATTCGTGAGGATACCAAAGTTTAGTCTTCTAATGCTCGTCTTCTAATTGCTCAAAGGCGAGATGGGCAGTATGACACAACTCGAAGAGCTGAAGCTGAAAGGCAACTTCCTAGATGGTTTTCTTCCACCGGAAGCCTTGGCAAACCAGACAAGAGGCATCTTGGCTTACCTGAGGTACAGTTTCCGTTGGCACACGACTCGTTTTGTCGTCCAAATTTAACTCACTTTTTAAAATGAAGGGATTTGCATAAGGGTGCCGAGCGGTGCTACCGAATGAAGCTGATGTTTGTAGGCAAGGAAGCTGCTGGCAAGTCCTCACTATCATACTATCTCATGAATAATAAGAGGATCGAAAAGGCTCCGCTCTCGACCGATGGCATTGACATTCACAACTGGGACATTCCAGTAAGCGATTTTTCCACTGAGTTTGCGGGTGCGTTTGGCCCTTTGCTGGTTACACAACAGGGCAGCCACTAAGCTCAGTTATCGACCTTATACAGATATTGCTGACAAGTTGATGAAAGACAACTGGGGCAACAAGCCGGTATCCTTCTCGGTGTGGGATTTCGCGGGCCAGGAGGTTTACTACAGCACGCATCAGTTCTATCTCTCTCGGCGGTCAATCTATCTCTGCGTATTTGATTTGACAGACCCCGACGTTCTTTCTGGTAAACCTTTCATCCTCACATCAATGCCATAATCTAGAATACTAATATGAGCGGAATAACAGGCAACTTCAGTCGAGTTTCGTACTGGCTGCAAAGCATTAACGCTAAGGCCAAGGGCGCACCGATCATATGCGTCGGCACCAAGCAAGATCTCTGTGCGATATCGCAGATAAATGAGATCTTCCTCAAGATGCAGGATCAGTTCTCCAGCTTCGGTGTCAAGGAGTTCATGCCGGTCAGCTGCATCTCTGGCAAGGGCATAAAAGAGCT
>CDEZ01022934.1:45680-58822 GCA_000826365.1 Acanthamoeba royreba | reverse complement strand
CTTGGAGAAGTTCTTCCATTCCATGAGGCACAGCTGACGCGCCACCTCCTCTTCGTCCAGATCGAAGAGAGATGGATTCTCGCGCAATCCCTTGGGCACCTTCGACTAAATTGATGTAATGAAACATCAGCATTACTGAGCGCTCTGAACTTACTTTGGGGCATATGCACCTTTGTCTCTTTGCCTTTGATCGGTATCAGCGTCATACGCTTTCCATCCTATTGACGAATGTTGATAAGCCTTTCATTCTGCATGTCTGAATGTGTACGCTACGTACTCCGCGTTGGATGCACTGCAAGAGGCGTGCCGAGCAGGCCTCGCGAGCATCGAATGAAGTATCCTTCTTCATCGTATTCTCCACAAAGTCCGCCAGCCTATCCTTCACCCCAGCCAACACGATGTGTGCATGTTGATTTTCGGTCCAGATGCGCAGAATGTCGAATACCCTACGAAAAGCACGGTCAACACAAAAATGACCAAGCGCACGGGGATGTTATGAGCCGCGGTACCGCATCTTGACCAAGTTATGATCCTTTGCTGACATCGTGCCGGTGGGCATCTTGTAGCGCTTGATAAGCTCTTCGAGCAGCTGCTCCGGTGTGCAGAAGGTTCGATAGGTCATGAAGAAGGCATCTATGAGTGTCTTGTCTGTTGGGTTTGAACCAAAGGAACTACAGTTAATTGATGAATGAGCCAACGTGTGAGTGAGGATGGTTCAGCACCATAGGAGGACGGAGATGTAAGATGCTCCACGAGCCTCGGGAAAGTGGCCGCCTAAACAATTTGAAGTCAGTCTCATCTTGAGACAGCCACAGGGGTTACAGCCACGAACCTCAATCTCTGTAGGATTGTTCTCTGCGTAGATAATACTGCAACGTTTGTCATTGGTTTCCGCCTTGGTCTCAGTATCAGATGTATCAATGTCCTCTTTCGCAATGCTATCATTCTTGACTACGGTCTTGAGAATAAAGACTGACTTGCGCCAGTTCTTATTCTGCGTTCGCAGCGCCTTCTTTGGATTCAGAGTAGCTTTAGGGAAAGAGACATATCAGTATAGGCCCTCAGCTGATCAACTTAGGCAAAGAAGTACTTTGTTCATGATCCTCAGATTGAATCATCAGAGAGAAGCCTCTCTTCACATCCCCGCCCAACTGTTCCGGTTCTATGCCGAGCGTTGCGCAGATTGCTTTCACGATCTCTTCAACAGGCTTGGTTGGATCCACCTAAAACAGGATGAAGATGGTTGAGCACGATGATATTGTCCATTTCGTTGAAGAGCAACAATCTACCTCAACATGCTTCTCTCCCTCGGGAGTTGCCACGGTAACGTTTTGCGGCCGCAGCATAAAGCGAACACCCTAAGTCAGAAGAGGTTTGGTTAGAGATGGTCCTTGCCTCGTGTTGTTGATGTAACGGACTTACCAGGTGTTTGATGTCATACGAATGAAGCTCCGCCTCCGGATTCATCCACACACCATCTACAATTGGCCCCATATCATTGGGTGGTCGCGGTGCCGGCGGTGGCTTGGGCACCGATGGGGATGAAAATGATGAGAAGATGGACGGCAAAACGAGTCCTCCAGTCTGTGATTCAAAGTGTTCATTAGTAAGATAAAAAATTCTAGCATTCGAAACCTGAAACTTACCGGGCGAGGAGCAGGCTTAAGATCAACAGGTCGTGGAGGACGAGGAGGTTTGACGCGAGTACCACTGCCGCTATCAGTAGTAGAATGCTTTTCATTTGGTGCTATAGCGGCAAGACTGGCCGGAGCAGGTGCCGTTGTCGTCGTTGATGTATTTCCATGGGATAAGGACGACGAGAGCGATTGAGATGCAGGAGCAGGTCCAGAACCAGGTTTTACGGGAGCAGAGACAGACGAGGGCAGATGAATGGGAGATGATAGAGAGGATGACAAGAACGAACCTAGTGATCACATGCAAATTTGCACAGTATAAGATTCAAAATACTGCTAGCCTTGAAGATGAAGCTCTACGCACTATTCTCTTCCTCTTCCTCAGGAAACTCTAGAAGGAGTCCGTAGTCCAGGGCCTTGGCCTGATCCAAGCCGAGCTTGTTGCCAATCTCTTCAACCATCTCTTTTACAAGCATGTACTGATCAAAGGCCAGCTGCTGGAACGTGTTGTCCAAAAACTTGATCTTAACCTGCACATTGGAATTGAGAGTTAAGTTCAAGTTACAAGGAGGAGCATTCCAGCTGGAAACATGCTGGCCTGTGTACCAGTTTAGGCTTTAGACGAAGCTCGATCACTTCTGAGCGCCGATTCAGCTCATAAAAGGCAAGCGTCTTGGTAGCCTCGAGCCAGGAACCTGTGTCGCAAGAAGTAAGGATATGATGCTGTGAAAACGTAAAGCTACATACCGCTTGCAATGAGGGAGGAGGATGAAGCAGAAGAAGATGACGAAGAAGAGGAAGATGATGAAGACACTTGCTTAGGGGCGAAGGGAGAAATAATTGTTGACTTTGAAGAGTTAAGTGAGGCGACCACTGTAGAAGCAAAGGGCAGGTAGAGACCGTAGTCCTCATAGTGCTCTGCATGTACATTCTCAAGATCGCTACTAGACGACTGATCCTTCTGCAAAAGTACAAATCGAGATCACTTAGAGTCCCTCTTAACTCGGATAACAGACACAACATATACGCACCTTAGGAGAGGCGGGAGCGAACTTGATTTGTCTGTTGTCGGGCTGCTTGCCCTTGTTGAAAGTCCCAGCTTTGATTTTGGACATGTTCTGGATGAGGTTGATGATGACATCCGAGCATGTGTCATTCGGATCGAACTGGAGAGTGTATTGCTTCACCTGATAGCAGTTGCCCATATCAAGTCAGCGACCAAGTATTAGCATGTTGTTTGAACATTCTGATGGCTTTGTACCTTGTTCCTGTTGAGACGGAATCGGACCGGGATTTCCCACATCTTCATCTTGAATTGGCAAATAACAGCTCCCTTGAGGGAATAGGAGATAAAGAGTAAGGTGAGTGCAGCTCTTCTTGATTATGTTTATGAGATGTACGTACCTTGAGCTTGTAGAATGAAAGCGACTTAGCCTCATCGAGACAAGTGCCCGAAAGAAGATGCAGACCCCAATCCGCCACGTACTTAACCGGATGGTTTTGGGTTATCTTGTTGATAACATCCATGACTGAAAAGTGTAAGACAATAAGTGAGTGAGGATTCGCATGAGCACATCACTGGCATCAGTCCCTCAAGGAGTACCTGTGGTCTTAGCCGGATCATACGGGATAAACTCGAGATTCGTGTGCGCTTCTGCAGATATGAGCACCATGAAGTAGTTTTGGCCCAAGCCAAGCTCCAACTTGAACTTGTCAAGTTTCTGTATTCAAGCACAGTTTGATCAGCACAAGTATTTCACCTCACAGGAGCGAAGTGCAGAGATGTAACCTTGAGTAGCGTCTCGGCACCAAAACGATCAAGCATTGTATCATAGTCATCGGACATGCCTTCCTCAAATAAATCAAGCTGTACGGTGAGCTCCTCTAGATCCGCTTCCCGCATAGCCTGCATATCTCCGTTAGCTGTGGCACCTGAGCAAGGATGCAGCGGAACTCAAATTACTAACCTTAAGCAGAGGCGTCATATTCATTGCAAGAAACTCGTTACGCAGAGCGAAGCGTTCCTCCAGGTCCTCAGTCTGGCCAATCATCGAATTGATCAAGGCTAGAGCGCGAATCCTGGCGAAGCATTTTGAGGTCAAGTGGCCTTCAAAGCCCCGATTGAAGTTCCACAGCCACATACCGTAGAGGAAGAACAACAACTTGGTATTTTGATGATTCTTCAGTAAGACTCTCGAAGAGTGTTGAGAAGCGTCGCTTTTCGCCCAAGGCCTTCTGCATCGTGGTAAAGGCAGAAAGCACAAGTCTGTCCAATGCACGAGAGAGTAGTCAGCCTGTTGATCTGTTTCTTTACAGTGAGTACCAGTTACGAGTGCGGTCATACCGAGTGTCTCCACGAGTCTGGCACAGACTGCTGAGAATCTCTATAGCCAGCTTCTTAACGCGCAGGTTGGCGCAGTACATGTGTAGAGCAACCGCATCAACCACATCTTGTTGACGAAGCCTCTCTCGAAGATCCTTTAGTCTCACCTGATAGTTTATGTACATGAATAGTGGAGTCAACAATTTATCTTTGTGGGGATGGGGGTACCCTCCACAGCGCCTTGAAGCAGTTGAGCAGATTCTCCCGTAACTGCTCGTTCGTCGTGCCAGTTCTGAGCCGACAGGAAGCTTAGGTTAGAACAATGCACTTAAGCTGAGGGACGATAAGTGAGAGCATACAAGGAAAAGGTGCACGAGAGCAGCTTAGCAAAGTTAACAAGACCTCCCGCTTCGATCCACTGTGCAATCCAGCCCACAGGCTTGGATGTAAGCGATACCCTGAGCGTCGTCATTTCCTGCGAGCAATATCATGTTCAGTAGACCCAGTCCCTTAAACACGAGATGGATAAATGTACATCAACGGTCGGGGTGCCCTTCAATACTTCTGCCAAGTGATTAGGATCTTCCTCTTGCCTGTACGCCTTGTTGACCGAATCTCGCTTGTTCAGATCCTGGACCGATCATGATTACGATCAATCCTTGCATAGATTTCAAAAGGATGTATAGGCATGTACCAGTAGGCCAGTGCCGAGTGACTGCAGAAGGAGAACCCAACGCTTGTCTTCCGGCAGGGCTTGCATGCTGCGCTTCTTCTCTATCGGAATGTCCATTTGGTCCAAGAGCAACTCGAAGGCTAGCTTCCATTCTCGATGGGGCGGTGCCTCCGCGGGTGGCTTCTCATCGGTCAACAGCTTCTGAGCTGTGCGTATCAAGGCAAGGCATCCATTCTTCTTGATATATTCGTTTGTTTCCATATCTTGGATAGGATTGTCACCCATATCGATCCTCAACAGCCTGATCAGAGGAGCAGTTTAGTTAGCAATCTTAATACAGCAACTTGGCCACTTGAACGTACTTGAGGAACAATAAAGAAGTGGGTATTTCCTTGAAATTGTTATTCTTGAAGGAGACCATCTGAAGCTTGCTGAGATGCCTGAACTCGGATGGCAAAGTGCGGAGACTGCGAGATACGTGAGATAACTGCCCAACAAAGCTTAATGAGGTCTGATGTACCAATTGTTCTCGGCAGAGAGCTTCCGCAGTGACCTGAGTGCACCGAAAGAAGGAGGAAGCTCAAGTAGTTGATTGTGCGCCAGGCTCAGCTCGGTTAGCGAAGTGAGACCGCCGAAGGTTACTAGGAACGAGGTTAGCAACTTGCAACAAGTACTGTGAGTCAGCTGGTACTTACGTGGCAAGAACTGGAGCTGATTGTCGTTCATCAGCAACTTGCTGAGGTTGTTCAGCTTACCAAACTCGTCTGTTCAGTGTAACAAGTGAATAAGTACTTGAGACAAGTGTTCAAGCGTGCATAAGGTACCAGGCAGATGTTGAATCTTATTGTGTTGGATAAAGAGCGTGTGTAAGTTCTTTAGACCACCGATCGAGGACGGAATCTCAGTGAGTTGATTGTTAGAAAGGTCAAGGTTCTTTAAGTTCTCCAGGAAATGCCAGGAGTCAGGCAGCTTGCGTATACGATTGCGACGCAGAAGCAACTCCGACACTTCAACAAGATTGCCTGTTTGAAGATCACCAATCACTATAGAGTACTCACAACAGTAGTTGAGTGTGTAAGGGGTACCAAGTTCCTCAGGCAGTTCCTTAATGTTGTTTTCCTCAAGACCAAGACTGGTCAGTGAGGTGAGGCCAAAGAAGGTCGGCGGAAGTGAGGTGAGCCTGTTAGAACCGAGCAAAACCTACAGGACAAAGTGAGATAGTGTGTGACAGGGCGACAAGCAAAGAATAGTTACCTTCTTCAGCCGTGTACAACTGGCCAAGTTGAGCTCGCGAGGAATCTGCTCGAGTGAGTTGTCCGAAAGGTTGAGATAAGTGAGAGAAGGCAACTCGATAGTGCCCACGTATGTGTGGTCTATTTCCTCCTCTTCCTCATCGCTAAATGTTCCGGATGCACGCGGTGACGCCACTAAACGTAAGGAATGGTACAATCAGCGCTGAAAAAAGCCTGAAGTAGTCAATAAAGAATGGGAAACGTACTCGGATCGTAAGCGATTTCATCTTGGCTGGCGGAAAAAGAATCCTCTGATAATGTGTCAAAGGAGGCTTCACGCGACGCGTTAGTGGGATCGGACACAGTTATAGAGCGACCTGGCCGAGGAGAAGACGTGGCCGCTGTCTCCGAGGTCCCCGATGAACTCATTTGAGACTCAACAGAAGATGAATTTCGTGGACTCTTGGCGGCTGCTAGACGTTCACGCAGAGTCATCTTTGTAGGCGGTGACGTCGATGGCAGATACGGCGGTAGTGACGGCGATGAATTAAGCTCATCTATACTACCAGGGTTCGATGGATCGGGCATGCTACGCATCCGCACTTGCGGTGGGCTCGTCGTCAGTCGGCCATCATACGACCTGACATGAAACGAAGTCAGTAGATCTTTCTAAAGAATACTTACAGCCCGCCGCCTACCTGCTTGTACCGAGGTCGCAAGAAGAATGATCTCCACTGTAGCGCGGGCTGATGAGTGCAGACACTTCGGAGGAGGCTGGCAAGGAGGAACCTGGACTTAGACCGTCACTCGAAGCAAAGAAAGGGATACCAGGTACCTTTTTGCATTTTCTTCTCGTCCTTGGATCGCCGTCGTAGCGTCCACTTCTTCTTCTCTTTGCCCTTCCCCGTATCGTCCGAGAGAGACACGTTCCCTCGGTAGAATTCGTCCGTAGCCATGATATCGCCAGCTTATCAGATACAAAGGGCCACGTGAGCTAAGCTATCATTGAAGTGGACGCAAGATATGACAGTTACCTTTTGATTTGTTCTTTCGGTTCCGCCATGTCTTGCGCCAAGTGTCCAATTTTGAGTTGGAGCTTTTATCCTTGGTAGGGCTCGGCGTTTGTATCGGACCGGGTAGGGTAAGCGACGATCGTGGAGGTGCTTGTCCCTGAGTTTGTACGATCATAGTGGTGAGCTTCGAGAATGATCACAAAGAATTGGATGAGAGTACCCCAAGGAAGTTGTGATTCAGCGACAGCAGCTCGAGCGAAACAAGATAACCCAACTCCTTCGGCAGCTGCGTGAAGTGGTTCTTTGAGAGGTAGAGCTCCTTCAGGTTGAAAAGGTTGCGGAATCCTTCATTGAGCTGCGACAGCATGTTCTCCTCCAAAGAAAGCGTCACCAGATTGATGACCTTGCCCAGCTCTTCATCAGGCAAGATTGCCATATTGCATGAGGTGACCGTGATGCGATTGAGGTTCGGGAGCTCCTTTAAAATATGATTCAAAATCTTGTTGAGCTCTTCTTCCGTCTGCTGAGCCGCGCCGCCTGTTTGAGGAACATGTCGCATCAGTGATGACGTCCCAGCGATGATCAACCACGCAGAACCCATCCATTACCCTTCTTGTTCGCCGCTATTTCGGTGATGGCAAAGTGAGTGCCGCCCTTGGACTTGGCCAGCTCGATGGCCTTCGATATCTGTTGCCCCATCTTGACAGTCGTCTATGTCACAGCGGCGTTGTGTCACTCGTTACCGAGGTTTAAGCGCTCCGTCCCACTTCGCCGGACTCTGGACTCTGAACGTCAGCGTTTTCCACGGCAAAGTAACTATAACAAAGATGAGTTTAACGAAAAAAAGGAAGTACTACAAAAAGGATTTAAAAACATGAGAAAATGAAGTGAAAAAAAATACAACTGATCAAAACGTTCATGAGTTCGACGAGATGAAATCTTGTGATGAATTCACAAAAAAATCAAGTTAAGTCATAAAATAAAAGTTGGTCCAATCCATCATCTAATTAGTTGTGATCCTCCATCCTCGCCCCCTTAGGAAGAGAAGGAAGAAGAGTGGTATGTAGTTGAGTACACACCTGTTCAGACGCAGCGAAGGCGAAGATGAGGAGGTGGTTTTGATTTTTCTGTCCGTCAGACTTGCCACTGGCGGTCTGCGCAGACAGAGCGACCAGTTTGGCCAGTTTTCGCTGCGTACAAGCAAACGAGCTAGCCGGCACCTCGATTTCCCCGTCTTCCGTTCGTTGCTCTCGGAGAGTTAATTAATGAAAGGAATTTCCTTTAAGGTGGTTGTCGGCAGATAATTCAAAGATAAGAATAAAAAGTATTTGAGACATCAACGTGTTTCGAAAATCTTCAAGTCAGATTTTGGAATTTAGAAAATGTGACCCAGCGGTAGGGCGCTGGTTGGTTACAAAGGAAGAGAAGGCCAACGGTGTGGTTGGGAAAAAGCTCTGTACAAAGATGCGTTCGCTCGTTTCACGCACTTCGCTGTCTGTTGAGGCAGGAAGCACTTTACTGCCTCGCTAGCGTTCATCATTTCCTTGGGGTTGCCCCTCAGTTGGATTCAGATTCTGGATCGGAGTCCTTCGCCGAGGATTTGGTCTTCTTCGTCGTGTTGAGGAGCATGCTCATGGATATCTTAGCGTTGGGGTCCTTACGGCCATCCGCCAGCAGCTTCTTACGATATCGGAGCCCACAGCTGTGGAATGAGGGAGGTCAGCCTTGCCTCTATCACTCCTTATATAGGAGGAACACGTACGCATTGCATAGTGTTCCGCGACCTTCAGGACCCATTCGCCACTCAGTTGTTTGTGTTGCACCGCAATGAGTGCAGACTCGACCGGTTATCCTCATGCGCGGCTTGCGCTTCTTCTGACGGAGACGAGGTCAGCTGAAGTCACTTGATCACAAAGCAAGGAGAAGGAAATGTACCTTAATCTCCACTTTAGGCGAGTTCGATGACACCGCGAGTTGGGGCATGAGGGACATGTGGTACTTGAACTTGATGGCCTTCTTACTCGATGCGGGCATTCCGTCGACGGGGGTGCTTTCGGTCGAGCTCATGGTACAGCTGCTCATCCCCTGGATCGGCGCCGAGTACGACTGGGGGAAGACGACTGCGGGCTGCGGAAGAGGAGCCAGCACAGTCGCCGCGGCGGCAGTTGTCGTGGACGCTCTCGCGGCCATCGGGAAAAGCGACGCCAGGTTGGCCAACCTCAACTCAGGGAAGGCTGTAGATCCATCCCACCACACAACATCCCCAGAGTCAGAGGTTAGTGAAATCTCTACCAGAAAATTCATCTTAACTGTTCTAGTTTCGATTCCGGATTCGCGGTCTGTCGCGGCATCCGAAAAATTTGGCCAATACGAAAAGAGGTCAGATAATCCCTGACCAATAATTATGAAACGTAAAATTATGATCGAAAAATAGAAACCAAGGTGGGCCCGTGCCTTGTGACAGGGCAGCCGCTTGGGACAGAGCCGCGGCTCCCATGGAGGAAGCGGCGGTTGGTGCCGGACTTGACAAGATGGTGGGTCCGGAGGCGGTTGGGAACTGGACGAAGAGGGGAAGCGGCATGGGCATCTGGGGCGCCAAGGTAGGCAGGAACGAAGGGGTGCCGGCTGTCGCGAGCTCACCGCCCAACCCGCTAACTTGTGATGGTGTTACCTGGGGATGATGAAGGAATGTGATGAAGAGTATGAGTATATGAGTTACAGGTGTCCATCAAGATCGAAAAGCGAAAAAGAACGAAAACGATGAAGGTCAGTGTACATACATAGAGAGGCACATAGCATATAGGTCCTATGGAGGACTCACGTGGAAGTGGTACGGACTGCATTATTCGTGGCAGGGCGGACAGGTCACCTTGTGGTGGCGCGATGACGGTATGTGGCGCGTGCGCGAGACGAGGCAGGTATGCGGCAACTAGACCCGACCTTGAAAAAGTGTGTAGTCGGCGATGGCTACCGATCCCACACACGCCAAGAGGGAGATAACTGACTCGTTTAGTCACTTCCTCAAAGTTAGGTAGCTTGTGCTGGACGCACGCGGAATTCTCCTGGTACGATCACTGGCTTGGCGTGATGACCGGTCGTTTCGTTCTTCTGGATAAGAGGGAAGTTGTCGTCCTCTCTCTTTTTCAAGAGCTGGCTCTCTCGGTGAAGAGCGAAGGGGTGCAAAGGCGACGAGGTGTCGAACTTACACTGAAAGTCGCGTTCTCTTAGGAGTGAGACCTGTGTCCTTGGGTCTCGCTGTGTTGAAACCTAGAAAAGGGAAACGGATGAACCATTCTGATTGGACCCGCAGCGGAGTTTAAGTACCGGTCGACATCGCCGGCACGCAGTTCCCGCGAGTTAGCTGTCGACGAAGCAACCAAGCCCACAACAGATCATTGGCGGCTATGGTGCCGCAAAAACCTGACGCAAAAACCGCCTATTGGCGCGGGAAACGCGTGCGAAAATAGATCCAAATTCCTTGCATACTTGCACAGCGTATTAGGCCCTGCGCAGGTCATGACATACAGCGCCAGCAGGATTCCGACGGCTGCCTGACGAAGGCAGACAGGCACCGGAAGGACTGAGGTTGACGCAGCAAGGGGCACGGGTCTCTGTTGATCGTGATAGATATGAAGGCAGGTCACCATGGTCCAAAGAGGGCTGATGATAGGAGCTGGAATTGACGGCCAGTCGCCCTATCGCTGCTCTGATTCCTATCGGATTTCGGCCACCTCGCTCAAGAACTAACTTATGCAAGTATAAAAAAATGGTCATCAGGGCCCTTCTCAATATTGCACTACTCACTTGACACTCACTTTCGTCTTCGTACCGCAGCTCGACCTCAAAGACCACTCGACGAACGTAAATGAAGTACATCTTGATTGCTGCTTGTCTGTTCCTTTTCGCGGCCATCGCTCTCGGCCAGAACACGCAGACTGTGGATGTCAATCCCTCGGCCGCGTATGCCGGTGATGCAGTGGGCACCTTCATGGGGCAGCCCACCATCAGTGATGGTAGCGGCTCTGGTACGTGATGAGCCTTGCAATCCGCCGCAGCGATCGCTTACTCCGTTTGCGTGATCTCTACAGTCTCCACCGCCGACACTACCTCTACCAGCTCCGTGGTCGGTACGTATTCCAGCCTTCCGCGCTTCTGGTAGCACTTGAGGTGAGGGTATTGATCTCGTTCATTCATCAGCTGCCGTAGAGACTACTGCTGCTACTCCAGTGGCTGTTGTAGCTTCGACTGTACGCACCTCCTATCGTTGATGATCTGCTGGTCCGTTTCTCACTCTTGTTTCTCCTCCCATCTTGCGTGATAGCCTGTTACCGTCGTGACCAGCGTACGTTGACATTCTTTGCTTTTGCATGTCATCCCTCGCTCACCTCTCCTGATCATCATGCAGCCCGTTACTGTCGTTGCATCTCCCGTAGCTGTTGTAGGCACCACGGTACGTTGCATTCCAGAGAAGAATTAGTCGTCATCTGCATCTTGCTCACTTTGCAAACTCTCACGCTAGACTGTCACCCAGCCTACCACCGTCACTGGCACCACGGTACGTGTAGCTGTTAGTCTGATTAATGTGGTAGATTGTACGGATCTGATCGAGTGCATGAAGCAGACTGCGCAGCAGGTGCTTACCGTGTCGACCTCCGGCTCGTCCACGCTGAAGTCCTTCCTCTTCTCGCTCTTCTAAGCTCACTCTTGCAAGCCAGCCCAAGTAGCGCCTGCTATGATACTTCACTGATGCTTCGCATAATAAAGGATACTCCTTCCTCATCCTCAGCGTATCCTGCAGCGTGCAGTGACTGGAGAGCGAAGTGCTTTGATTCCCCTTTATTTGGTCTGGAACCAACTCAGTAGCAGCATTTGCAATCAAATGGGCACAGTGGCGTGCCTGCGAGTTGGGCATTAGCGCAGATGACCGAGCCAGCAGAAGGAGATGGAAACGCACCCCCACCACGACCAATCTTGAGCTCGTCCTCAGTGTAGACTGGCAAGCCATCAACGTATTTGCGGCCTGGGTCATAAAGCACGAGGTTTAGCACCATAGCGCAGGCTTCATAACGACAAGCGGCCGAAAAGTACCAGATTGTCTCATGCCTCGGCTGTTAAACCAATCGTCTTCCTCATCTGTACGGTGTTGTGGTCAACGATGAACTTCTCAGTGTGCACAACTCTCGGCACGACGTACCTTTAGGTGCATTCCTTGCCGGCTTAGCCTGTTCCGCCTTGTTTGAGGAACTCTGCTTCCCCTTCTTGAGTTGAGCGAAGATATCATCCAGTCCATCTTCCTCTTTCTTTGTATTCTTCTCTTCCTTCTTCTCTGCTGCAGCAGGTTCCACTTTGGGCTTTTTGGCCGGTCGGCCTTGCTTCTTCTTGAACGCTTCCTCCAGGGCCTTCATGACCTCATCGCCCGTTGGCGGGCCGCTCGCATCAACTCCCTCTTCTGCTTCCTCTGCTTCTTCATCATCCTCCTCATCATCAGGATGCTCGGCACCAGAGTCTTCCTTCTCATCATCAGCGACTTCTTTAGCCTTTGATCAGGGTTAGAATGCAGCGCAATGTCAGTGAGTGTCGTGTCCTACTTCATCAGCCATGCACAGCTCAACACATGCTTGTTCAGTACCTTCTCTTCCGTCGGAAGTGCCCGTTTCTTGCCGCCCGGCTGCTGCCCGGCGGCCTTTGCGTTGCTGCCGCCAGCGCTCGTGGAGGTGTTCGTTGGTTTGGCGGCAGCACAGTGTGTGGTCTCCGTGACCTTTGCGTTCTTCTTGGCCTTCTTCTTCTCCTTCTTCTTTTGGTTGCGGAGCCGCCTCTTCTCCTCTTCGCTGATCGTCTTCATTGATCAAATAATTTTAGTTGGATTTAATTTAGAATTCCCATAAAAATGTCTGAATTAGTAAGAAAAACATAATTCTATTCATATTTCCAAACTTATGAGATGGACGGTACCTCCATTTCTGCTTCTGATTAGATCCGTTTCCGATCCGAAAAAGACAAGAATTCCGTTTGCTTTATGACAAATTTCGTTTCGAAACGATTCTGCAACAACACTAAAGCATTTTGGAAACACATCGAAGATTTCAAATTTGTTTTTCCTCTAAACAAAAGAAAAACATGCAATGAAAACAACAGAGAAAATAAATACGCAAAAGATGCAAGCCCAGCCGCCACCCGCGGCCGCGCCACAGCACGGATCGGCCGCGACGATGGCCGCGCCTCTGCCCACATTATCAAATTCGGGATCGATGTCCCTGCCAGGGGGAC
>CDEZ01022934.1:32818-45630 GCA_000826365.1 Acanthamoeba royreba | reverse complement strand
CGTCCCAGGGGTACATCACCATCCAGGGGGCGCGGCGATGGGCCCATCGGGTGCTGCCCCACCCTCTGCTGGCATGCCGCCCGTCCCATCTGGACCCGCGGCGGCCGCGGCGATGCCGCCGGGAGGGCCTGGACCAGCAGGGATGGGCGGCATGCCGGGCGGCGGTGGTGCGGGGATGTACAGCTTCAAGCCCCTTTCGACGCCGCAGCATCTCGCCGCCCAGCAGCCCCCACCACCAGGTAGCGGCCCCCCGCCCCATCCACAGAGCGCGCCGGGTGGCGCCCCCATGGGAATGGGGCCTCAATCGGTACGTCTTGAATTTCTTTTTCTCTTTTCCAATTCAAATAAAATTTGCCACTTTGTAGAATATTAAATTTAATATTGATTTTTGCTATATTCGCAGTCTATTTAATTCTTGCAAAATCGCACGCACTTTCGAAGAATGAATAAATAATTATGATAAAGAAAACAACAAAATACGTGGGTAATATTTTATATTTTGAAAATTTATTTTAAAACGTATTAGTATTACTGGAAAAGCAATTATTCTTATTTAAATAATAATTGCTTTGCATATGAAAAGTGTAGTAACATGTGACTTGAACAGGGCGTGATGATGCCCACGGCGAACGGCGGGCCAGCAGGCGGTGCGCAGCCCGTACGTGCACTCCCATTCACCATATGACAATGGATCACGTGATGGCGTGGATACGCCAGCGTTGGGTTGGTTCCTGTTATGTTGGCTGACGCAGCGATCAACTCTTTCTTTCTTTCTCTGTGAAGATGGGTCCGGGCGGCGCGCCTCTCACACCGCAACAAATCCAAGCACAGCAGCTTCAGCAGCAGTTGCGGGCGCTGCAAGCCTCTCGAGGAGGCGCTCACGGGCCTATGCCGGCATCTATGAGTACGAAGACTTAAATTGGTAGTGAATGGATTCAAGCTGCAGATGTGGTCTCACCCGTACTCTATGTTTTAGTGTCGGGAATGGGAGGCCCTGGACAAATGATGCAGATCAATCCGTCGCAACTTAGTGCTTCTCAAGGAGCGCTTGGGCCCGGGCAGATGGGGCCACCTACTGGCATGACTGCACCTGGAAGAATGGGTGGGATGGGTCCAGGGAACGTCACAGGTCAATGGATGGGTCGTGCGGGTAACTTTCCTGTTCTTTCTGTGGATAACCTGGTGAAGTTACTTACTTGTTGATGATCAAGGGATTGGAGCAGGTGGACCTCAGCGACCAACACGATACCAGCAAGAGCCCACCGACATTTTGACAAAACAGAAACTGCAGGGTACTGCGCTGCAGTGGCATGTGCACAGCATGCAACTAACCATTTATCTATTTGCAGAGCTTATTCGACAAGTGGCGCCTAACGACCGGTTAGAACCTGAGGTCGAAGAGGTAGGCTGGTTGCTCCCTTGTCGATCTACATGTTTCTGAATCTCGTTCTCCAGTTGTTGCAGGATATTGCTGAGGATTTTGTGGAGAGTGTAACAACATTTGCATGTTCGCTGGCCAAGCTGCGAAAGGTGCCGCTACACTTCGTGAGTTGTTCTATGGCATCCCTAACAATAATCATACTTCTCTTCATGTAGTCCGAGTGCTTGGATGCAAAGGATGTTGCGTTGCATCTGGAACGAAATTGGAACCTCCCGATATCAGGTACGCATATGTCACACTCGATGTGACGGGAAGGAATTCATACTGATAAGAATGGACACTTCATCACCAGGATATTCCTCGGAACTGGATGTGATGCCTATCACTTCATCGGCATCAACGTCCGCGTCCACTTCACTCAAAAGGCCGCTGCCTGAGGGACATAAACAGCGTTTGGCTCTTGTCAAGAAGACAATGGCGATGCAGCGTAAGCGCGAGGAGCGAGAACGAGAGAAGGAGGAAAAAGAGCGAAAGCAAAAGGAGGAGAAAGAAAAGCAACAGGAATCAGAGAAGCAAAAGGCTGGACCGGCGGAAGGGACCGAAGTGCCAGGCAAACAGAACGATGGTGAACAGGGGCCCAAGGAGAATGGCACCGCCTCTATGGATGTGGAAGCGGAAGCTACAACAAAAGGGGATGGGGCAGAGAACGCTGCCTCAGAGCAAGGAGCAGCGCAGGATGATCCACCGACGTCCTCCTCATCTACGACGGACGCTACGACGCAACAGCAGCCAGACCACACGGCGGGGCAAAACAAAGCGGAAGATGGCGAAAGCGGTACGGAACGTGCGGGAGGAGATGCCGAGACGAGCAAGCAAAGAGATACAAAAGACAGCACAAACCCAACACAAGGAGAAGTGCAGAGTGAAGAAGGCGGAGAGGAGATGCAGACTGAGCATTGAATCGAATCACACATTCGCGTTCTCTTCATCGCCGGCTCATGCGTTCTTCCAACCAGGTGCCATTACAGGTTGTCTGCTACCAGCACTCAGCCTCGTCGTATTGGAGTGTCATCCAAGGTTAAGGGGCAATCCTTGGAAGGAAAGGCAGTGCCGTACTTTAATGAACCAAGCCTCATCCAGAGTATGAGGCTATTCAACATAGGAAGGGAATCCGGCATCGTCTTCGTCTTCCTTGCTGCTCTTCTTCCTCCTGCTCGCTAGCTTCCTTTCCCCCTTGTCTCTTCCTTGGCGCTCTTTCCCGCCAAAACGCAAATTTGGCTTTTTGGCCAAGAATCTGAAACATCACAGGAATGCAACATACGAAACTTTTTTTTGATCTAAGAAGAAATTCTATAAAAACACAATCTTGTAGAGCCACCGATAAGAAGGAGGTGCACCGGCGACGTGCCGCATCACAGATCAGGTGGGGAAGATGGAGGAAGATACAAGCGAGAGAAGGGAGAACCTCCCAACCGTTCTGCCGGCCGAGCTGCTCGTACTCTCCCCCTTTTCTTTTTCCCCACAAGTTGTCTGTGACTGATGAGTTGGACACATACATACACACACCTACATACAACAGGAAGCCATCTTCGTGTCACTGGACGCGCCCACGCTGGAAGCCTGTAGCCTTGCGTGCAGGTTCTTCTACCAAATCATTCATGTACGATTTCAGGCCGTCGATGCACACCTTCAAGTCTCTCACGAAGTGGTGTATGGGTTGATGACACAGGACAACCAGAACATATGCTCCGCGCTCGGGCGAAAGCGCTGGGGTGATGCCTTTGTGAAGGCTCCTAAGTTCTGTCAGGCTTGTATGCGTGCCTCGCCATCGCCAGGGCGCCATTCATGTCTTTCTCATCTGTTCTTCTTCTTGTGTGTGACTTGACCGTGTCATGGCTGCAGGGCTCAAAGATGACCAGTCATTGGTGAAGAGGAAGTGTGGTCGGCTTCTCTTACCGCACACTTCGCCTTGCGAACGCTACAAGCTCATGTACTTGATTGCCTTCCTCTTTTTCACGTGAATGGACTGTGAACGTTGATTCCTTATGCATCATGACGACAGGAATGAGCTGTTTGGAGATTGGACTCTGCATCACTTCACAATGCAGGCCTGTCCCCTTCCCGCTAAGGTGATAGTCACTTCAGTCTCAGGTTTGAACTTGTTTCCTCTCGTCTCGTGAAACCTATATTCTGAGACATAATGGAAAGCAGTGCCGGATCTGCTTCAGCTGGAATACGTGAAGAAGGAGGATGTCATCATCAGGGCTTACTCTTCAGGAATACTCACCGTCAGGTCAGTTCCACTTAACAGTCGTCGTCACAGTCTGCAAGAGGTTAACCGGAGGAATACAGGGAGGCAAGGAATGGCACACTCATAGCTAGGCTTGATGTGCCTCTTCGTCAGCAAGTCTACATCCCCGTCACCATCAGGTATGAATCTAACTATACATACAGTCAAGAAGAGTGCATATTTATTGTGATGAAAATTAGGGTGAACAAGCGCACTAATCTTGTTCATTGCATTCGCATTCATCAACTGAAGATAGCTGTTGTGGAGGACCTGTGGTACGAAGAGCGTCCTATCATGGTCGTGGTTAGTTTCACACTTAATCCTCTTGAATCATGATAGGGTGAGCGTGTATGAACTACACAAGGATACAGATGGGCGGTGGAACTTAAGACCTGATGGCTCATCGTTGTTCTGTACCCATTAATCTCTTTCGTCTCAATCCTCACATCCTTCACTTACAGCGCCATCTGTACAGATCCACATGCGTTCCCCCATGAAGAGGCGCCGGGCGCTCTTACTAAAGACCTGAAGATGATCCTCAAGAAGGTGAGTGAGAGATCTCCCCTTTGGGTGAAGCAGGAATGGACCGCACAGCACAGCACTGACTCGCTTGTGCGATAGGATCTGGTGGCATTGCTGCCCCACGGCTCCCGCCATCTGTTACTCTTCGGTCCCAGAGTCACTGGTCCATTCGCCAACTTTCATCGCCTTCCGATCAAGTCTGCAGCCGATGTGGGGAATGTTCTCTTTGCCGTCGACTTGGTGCGTGGCGCTGGCGGGCAGGTACGCCATTCATAGCTCTTGCATGACTCTCGCTTTCCTCACCAGCGTTGGCTTCGCAGAAGCTGGCTCGCGTAGTGATGTATCTCAAGGGATTAGCCCAGATAACCGTGGATGTGTTCGATCCGACAAACGATCCGCCGGTTCGCAGCACATGCATTCCCTTAAGTAGGGTACGGCCACCCTGTACAACACATCGAACACACCGCGGATGAATGGAAAGCATAAGTTGACGCCTGTCTCTGTCTTGCAGGAAGTCGTGCGCAAGAAGTGGGATGAAATCCATGTGCACGGCCCTCACGCCGTACTCATCAGCAATGCCGAAGTTGTACACTTCCCAAATTCTTGCCACCTTCACTGCCGTCAAGTGGGTCTCCACTCATACCTCATTCTTCATTCATACCTAAGGCTGTCATCCATCTGCTCAGTAAGAAGCCACAAGATCAAGTTTTCCTGTTTGCATTGCAAGAGTACGTACTCCTCCTTCTTGTTGATCACTCTTGTCATACTTACATTCATCACCATCAGTAAGACGGAGCTTCTCGATAGTCGCCTGTATCGGAACAAATTGCTGTTATGCCAGGACAGAACTTTATGTACTTAAACCTCAACTCCCATTCGAGAGATGAGACCTCAGATTGTTCCCACAGACTTGTACAGTGTGAGTGCCGGCGAGCTCGTCTCCGAAAGGACCTTTGGCTGTTTATTCAGAAGGGCACGCATTTACAGGAGTACGCCATTTTGCTGTGGAGTGAAGTCTAGCTGTTGTTGAACAACAGGTCGCTGATGATGGCCCGCCTGGCAGCTCATCTCCTGTTGTACAAAGAGGAGCGGGTGATGGTGGTACACTGGAATCCGTCACGCAATGCTGTGCAGGCGCAGATCAATCGAGTTACGGAGCTAATGAACAACAACCCAACAGGTACATTGCATCTCTTCTCGTAGTGTCGTGAACTCATACTCCTTCATACAGATGTTGGTGAAACACCACAGGAGAAAGCGGACGCATGTGTCTACATCACGTCGCTGCTTGAACAAGCCAGCGAAGCCAACGCTCTTGCACCAGGTGCGGACGAAAAGCATGGGAGCTAAACCAAGTGTGGGATATCTTTCCTTCCTCTCATATCGATCTCGTCAGTGATGACTCAAGTGGATGCTGCTATCTCCTGGCTTGAGTCGAGGAGTAAGAAAAAGGAACTTTACTATAATCCCAAGTAACTTGCACATTCCTCTTCTCGTTCACGCATGCATGTGTTACGCTCATGCGTGGTTCTTTATTGTGGCCATCAGGGAGGTCGATTTGTTTAAGTTGCTGCAAGAAAATGAAGCTAAGATCAACGATGGCCTGGTGAAGCTTCAAGAGATGACGATACAGGCCTGTGAAAAAGCTGAGCGTGATGGGAGTATCAGATACTCGTCACTCGACCACATGAGCAATCATATCAAGGAGTGGTGGTCCTCCTTGGGGAACGCTGACGGTCAGCTCTCGCTGATCCTCCGCCTTCTGAAGAACATTCAAGATACCGGCTTAACCTGGTATCCCGTCATTGCAGGTACGAATGCTAATTCTTGAGGATACTGAGATGATATCATCAATGTATGGATGGATCCAGAAAGAGTAGCTGCTCTGATGCGAGGGGTAGAGGACGTTCGTATTCGATGGCAGGCATTGATGGATCATCAACTTCAACCTCTTGCCAACGCGGCCAGGTTGTTGGTCTCAACATACTCGGACGTCAACTCCAGTGAAGAGGAAGAGGAGTCACAGTTTCTAGAGTTCACGCTGACTCATCATACCGAACGCACTCAATTCAAGGTCTGCATTCTCTTCTTGTCTCCTGCTTTGACCGATGATGTCGTGTCTCAAGTGGCGTGCGCTTCGGCAGGAATGGGTGTCCGAGTGTGGTTCACTGAATGCTTGCAAGCATCTCCTCAACGAGCTCCGCAGCACGATGAAAGAGCGGGAAAGAAAGAAGCTGAATGCTCTGCTTGGCCTGGACATAAGTGCTCTCACCACAATCGGGTCGATGCTAAAGAAGCTTCGCCAGCTGAAAACGTTCCAGGCTTCTGTACGGTGCTTGCCCAAGCACTGGGGCATCGTGGCTCAGGTCATCCTTGATTTGAAGAATGTGCTCGATGAGATTATCTTGGCCGAGGTCGAGCAGCTGTGGCACCATCAAAATGCGCAGTACCACGTATCTCCCGTTGAGTAACTTAAGCTTAATCTTCATTGTGCCTTTGTTGCGCGAGCTATGGACTGAAAAGGAGTATGCGGGTGGCAGAGTCTTTGCGAAAGCTGGTTCACTGCTGGATCAAGTGGGTCTACTCGAGAACTACCTGCCTCTCCGCGCGACGAAGCTCATCCAGTACGTGCCTGCGTTTACCCAAGAAAATAAGTGGCTTAGTTTAGCTCCTATTGGTTTCAGAGAGCTGCGGGCAGTCATTCAAGCGGAAAAATGGGCTGCTTTGGTCTGGAGAGACTCCAAGCCCAGGGTGAGCGGCAGCGTGGCCATGACTCTCGCTCTTGTGTCCACGGCCGAGGAGAGGATGGCTAAGATCAAAGATTTGCTGCCCAACATCCGATGCTGTACGCCTCTCACTTCAGGAGGAGGACTAAGAATGGAGACTGATTCTGGGCTACTCCGCAGCACACACGCTCAGCCGCGTGCAGAAGGCTCGTGAAGTAGTCATAGAGAGTTTTTTGAGAATGCACCATAGTGAGGTGGAATCGATCACGGCCATACTGCAGGAAACCGAGAGCTGGCTTGATCAGATGACACATCATTGCGGCGGGGGTGTTCTCGAGATGGATCACTTGGAGTGGAGCCAAGTGCTCATGGAGGAAAAGATAGTGCAGTTAAGATCCCTCTATGAAGAGGGACACTCAAGGCTAGCTCTCCTCAGCAACGAGAATCAGGCGATGAGTCTGTTCTCCAAGCCGTGGATCGATGCCACTGTCGGAATCAGTGCGGCACGCGACAAGCTGGTCAACCGAATTGAAGACCTTCTTCACCACACAACTCCCCACTCGTTCTGTGCCTGGCTTGTACGTATCCATCCATCAATTCCTCAAGCCTTTGTTCTTTTTCTGAGATGAAGGTGATGTCTTGCAGCAAGCATCTCTGCGACGGCGAGCCAGAATCAAGGACGTTGTAGCCATGCGTGATAGTGTGGCGGCATTGCTTGAAGAAGGACGGGTCTTTGCGCCAGCAAGAGAATGCATGGAGGGCTTTGTGGACGAGTGTCTTTTCCAGACGATGCTGGTGAAGTGGGACGAGAAGACGAACCACCTTCTCGCCGAGCTGGATTCACTCACCATCACTATGGAGTCCTGTGTGGAACATCAAAATGAGATCGTGTCAGCGGTGGACAAGCTGAATAAGGCCCAAACATGCTGGACAAATTGGAAGGTGAGGAGTATCGCACGAGTCGAGCACCAGCCCAGCGGCCGACTTCAAGGTGTCCGACAAGTGATGGAGGTAAGACACTTCACACCATAACTCGTGTTTCCGTCAGGGCTCATGACTTCCTTCAGGTGTTGAAGCTGTTGTACATTTTCCATTCCGCCTTGGGTCAAGTTTACGGCACCAAAGGGCTGTGTGCACGCGCCGAGCGGTACAATGTAGCAATCGAGTGAACTCTGAACGTGAGGTCGCTGATGTTCCCCAATCAGGATTGTGGCTGTGCTTCAAGTGAAGGAGCCTGACCAACATGAGCATGAAGGAATGGAGGACATACCCCTGCTCACGCGGATCCGCGAACATCTTGCTCAGATCATAGCTCGCGACGTCCAGCAGGTGAAGCTTGCCTACGAGCGCAAGATGACAACAGTGTTCGAGTGGCTTGAGAGCATGTCGGCCCAACTCTATGGAGATCAAGTTTTTCCTGCTGAGGTGCTTGCTTGCTTGGTCTTCTTAAGAGGATACCGTGGATTAACTTCTGGTGGAGTCAGGACGTGTTGATGGAGCTGGAAAAGAAGATGGGCAAGGTGATAGAGTGGAAGAGACAGATGGTTGTGTTGCTTAGCCATTCGAGTGCTCCGCATGAGAACGTACGTAGCTTTTTCAGATACCAGTACCGTATCTTGATTGACAGATCTCTTCTGATGTACAGAATGTGGAGCCAGTGATGCTTCAGATGGAGGATATTCTTGGCTTCTGTGTTGAAATGGCCAAGCAATACTGTGGGCTCTATCGCCGTCACATGGAAGTCAAGTAAGCTTGTGTTTGTTGTCTTGTCATTTGCAGGCCTTTGCCAACTTACCTTGATTAATGATGACCTGCTTTCTCAGACTGTTGCGTCTCAACTCAGTGTTCTCCATCATGGAAGAGGTCTGCAAACCAGTCAGCACTCTTGAACAGGCGCTCTGCTTTCTTAGGTACCTTTGGTGCATCTTTTCCAACTTGTGTCTTGATCGCGATGTCTATCTGATCTACGTGGCACCAGACCAAGCCTGATCAAGGAACTGACCAGGTTGCAGGACGTCATCAACTCAAGGCTGGAGGAGCGTACCACACAATCCTTCTTGATGCACGTTCTTGAACTTGTACGTCCTTAGCTTCCTGAGCTCTGAGATTCATTCTCCTGATTAGATACTTGCAGTGTGGCTCGTCGAAGGTTACCGTACCGTACGACAATCCATGTGCTTCACGTGCCTCAAATGAACAAAGGTGATGGCTAACGTGTGGTGTATGTTCAGGAACAATCGTCAGATGCAAGGATTGTTGCTATCCGCTGTACAGCGTCAGCTTGATGGCAACGTCCTACGTGCCCTGCGTGACCTTGACGTACTATCAGCCTGCCCTGTGCATGAGGTGCATCTCGACTCAAGGTGACTATCTCACAACAGGAACGAGTTTACCAAATTGAACCACCGGGTAAGGAAGAGCTGATCTATCCTGATGAATTACTGCAGATAAAGGTGCGCCAATTTAACATAGATCACTTCGTACACAATCTACAACATTCACACATGTTTGTTGGTGCCAACCAGCTGAAGGAACTGCGTACCAGACTGAATGATTTCCAGTATGAAGCAAGGAGTGTTTATAGCGCCGATGAACAGGAGGTTCACCAACTATTTGATGATCTGGGTACGCCAGCTGTTCTAGCAATGGCTTGATAGGATTCTTAAGTGACAAATGAACAAATCACTTTTGTGACAAATGAAACAGAGCAACTCAACTTTACACAAGAATACATGGGACTGGCCTTACAACTCCATCAGCTCAAGCTATTGGTGATGAGGAAGCACGAAGAGTGCAGCATCACTGCAAGTGAGACGAAAGACTTGGAAGAAGATGGACTTGAGTTCGATGAATTTGATGAGGATGGAGATGATGATGATATGATGGAAACATTGTAAGACCTGGCCACTTGCCACCATTGATGACAACACGTCCTCCTAAGGACACATTCCTCCTAAGGACCGAAAGATGACTCATAGCTAGCAGCGATAGACAGCCACTCGGTCTTTGCTCGGTTCAGAGACGAACAGCCTCCGCCGCTGTACATCCACGGCCAGACCCTGAAGCAGCGAGCCGACACCCTTCCACAAGTTCAGCGTCGTGCCGATGTACTTTGCCTCTCCAGCATCAGCCTTGCGTGCCTGACCGATCGTAGAGGAAGTGGAGACGTTGTTGACCACGATCAAGCGGGCCAGGTCATCGATCCCGCGTTGGCTGAAGTTGTCGTCCTTGCAATCACAGATCACGAGCTGATTCGTGGCGGGCAGAAGCGCCAGGTGAACCGGCTGCCATAGCTCGCCGCTGTAGAGGTCGCCCTTCACATCGACGTTCATGGTGCCCTCCAGTCGAACGGCCGACCACCCTGATTCATTCTCATTGTCGTCATCTTGCTCCTCATTGCTAGCGTTGTTGAGGGGTTCCTCGATGACACCGATCACGATCTGCTTGATGGTCAAGACGGCGATGTAGCCAGTATTCGGATTCACAGCAAGGTCCATGGGCCTGAAGGGACGAGGAAGCATGAGGGCATGTCGAAGGCTCTTCAGCTTGGCCTCGGATAGCTTGTTGAAGGGGTCTCGCGTTGCTGAAGTGCGTACGATTTCCGTGATGAGGGTACGCTTGAATTGGCCTTCGGAGTCAAACATGTCCACAAAGGTCGAATGCGCCACGATGATGTTGCCCTTGCCATCCACCGCCACGGCATCTGGACGGCTGAGAATGCCCTCTCCGCCGAACTCGTGAATGAGATGACCGTCACGTGTATCGTACACCTGAATGTAGTCCTCATACTTGCCGGCCACGATCAGGCGGTGACGCACCGAGTCTACGGCAAGTCTGTTGTGTGACCTGAAGTGACCGTCACAGGGCGAGTCCTTGTCGCTGTTGATGCCGGTGTACGCACGAACCATGTGGCCCTCAGCGTCGAATTGTATGACGCGCTCCTGTCCATCAGCCACGAACAAATGACCGGTCTCGCGGTCCACCGCCAAGCCCCTTGGCACGTTCAATTGGTCGGCGGTCTTGCCTCGACATCGTGTTGCCAGCACATGGCCATGATACCCACCAGCGATATGTTCCAGGTGCTGCGAATGGACGGCCGATAGCCATTCTTCACAAGCGCAAGCAGCTGCAAGCCATTGATGGTCAACTCTGTGAACGGTTCCTATTTGCACATGTCGGTGAGAAAGGTCCTCTTCACAAAAGGCAGACGTGTACCTTAGCAGAGAGGAGTTCATAGATGACCATGGCCAGTGAATAGATGTCTGCCTTCTTGCCATACTTGCCTTCCATAAGCTCTGGTGCCATCCATCGCACTGACCCTGCCAGCGAAGTGGTCTCGGTGAAGGAATTGTCGGTATGATGCGCCAGCCCAAAGTCGGCAAGCACTGGTTCCACCATTGAACTTTCGCTTCCACCTTGTCGCAGCTGATGATGAGCCAAAGCGAGATGAGTTACAGGTTTAGAGAGCAGAGAATGAAGAGAAGAGAATGAAGAGAAGAGAGGGCGGTACAAGAATGTTCGCGCTCTTGAGATCCCGATGGATGATGCCATGCTCGTGCAGATAAGCAAGTCCACAAGCGATGCCGTGTGCCAGCCGCACGGCCTCGCCTACATCAGGTGTGCCATTCTTGCGTAGATACTTGCGCAGATCGCCGCCCACCATGAGATCCATGATGATGCAAGGCCGCGGCGCGTTGAAGAACGCTCGCATCTGCAGCACATTGACATGAGGCTTCATCATCCTGCCACCATTCACATTCACAATCATTTCATCCATGACTATCTATCCACCGAGAGCTGACAACAAGGGAACGTGGAAGTACGAGAGTTTGTGCACTTCGTCGCTGTGTCGCTCCGCACCATCGGGAGGAAAGAGCTTGATGGCGACAGGCTCACCGTGAAAGAGCCCAGAGAAGACATCAGCCTGGCCTCCTCGTCCGATCCATCCCTTGTATTCCACGTGTGGATATTGTGGCGGTCCCATCAGCTGCGCAGCTAGGGCATTGTGCTGTGGTGGTCCTCCGGCGGCGGCCAGAGGGACGGGTCTGTGATGATCGTCGTTAGTGTTGTATCAAGACTGTGCCAGATGTTTGTACTGGGTACATTCATCATCATCATCATGCACATCATCATCATGCACATCATCATCATCACCATCAGATCAACGACATGATGAAGACGTACGTTGGAGGCTCCTTCTTCACTTGGTCAGCCGTTATCGAGTCGTGATCGAGCGTCGTCGTCATGGTCGTCACTGTCCCTTCGGCCTGTGCGTCTTTCATAATGGCGGACATCTCGGCGCGTTGGTGCGCAAAGTTGTGCGCTATCTCGAGTAGTGACCTGAACCATGGCCCTTTCTCCTGCTCCTCCTGCTCCTCTTCCTCCTCCTCTTGGAGTTCGTCCTCTCGCTGGTCCGGTTCTATGTGCAAGGTAGCTTTCATTTAAGCTAAATTATGAAAGAAAAGGTCCTTAAATTTTATAGGTCATTTTTCTATAATTATTTATAATTTTTTACACTTAAAAAAAAGAAAACTCCTTACCATCCATGCTTCTTGCCTGTGTGGTACGAAGTTTGTCTTTGGTTTTCTTTTGCACGAATCAATGAATTTCAAGAATTAGTTAAATGAACACAAGAGAATTCTTCAAATTCTTCATTATCGCACAAATTGCATGCCAAAGGTCTACTGCGCCTGGGCACGCTTGTTGTAGCCGCCCTTGCTGGTGGGCAGGAAGGCACGCCGCTCGTGCAGCTCCCTCTCCATCCACCACGTGCCACCGAGAGGTAGCGAGTTCTTGACCTTCTCCAGGTAGGCCTCGGCCTCTTCGAGCCTCTGGCGGGCCTCTTCGACGGCAGCCTCGGCGGCGGCCTTGGCCTTCTCGGCCTCACGGCGGG